>CABHPP010140484.1:0-45019 GCA_902168425.1 Peromyscus attwateri | reverse complement strand
CAGAGTAGCTGGATTTATGTTGAGGTCTTTGATCCACTTGGACTTCAAAATATATTTAAAGTAAGATGTTAACATGGTGATCAGTCCGTTCTAAAATTATAATACTGATTAAAGCCCAAATAACAATTAGTAGCCACAAAAATAAACAAACAAACAAATAAATAAATAAATAAACCAGCATCGATGAGAAAAGGCCAATTAACTACTGAAGTAATTCCAAAATTTATGTGGCGGCAAATTTTTGCTTGAAATATTGAGAGGAGTGAATATATCTCAGAAAACTGTATGACAGAAATTGGCTAACATAGTAACAAATGAGTTAGGATGATGAAAGATAGGAGGTATCAATTATGACACCTAATTTTCTGATAGGTATAATGAGATGGATGGCATGCCATTACAACAACATCAATAATAATTAATAATGATTGTAATATATTTGAAAAAGTTCTTGTTAACTTAAGGGCTGAGCCATCATTTTTACTGAAATTAAATGCATCTTTCAAAAATGTGTTAGAACAGAAAACAGTTGAATACTGATATTGTAAGAAAATTGCCAGAGTTCTAATTTTACAAAATGCTAAGGTCAAGTTTTTAAAAAAAAAAAACTACAAAACCTTTAATTATGAATTTTATCTCTGTGGATGGTAAATAAGAGAAACCAGGGTCACTTTAATGAATAAAATACTCTAACAAATTAATTACTGGAAACAATGATTGAGAAGTCAGTTGTGTTCCAGGCAGTTTATAGTCCTCTAAAATATGAGATACAAATGAGATAAGCCTTATAAATCCATGTTTATAGAATTTCCAGGTATAGTCCAAGGAGAGTATTGGACTGATAGCATTCAGTGGGCACCCTGAGTAAAACAGAGAACTCTGAGCACAGAAGGACCAAGGCAGTTTCCATGTATAGGGATCTAAATGATTAGACAGCAGAGAAAGCAATCTAGAGGAAGTTCCTCTACAATATTAAGCTGATTATTTATAAGTTCACAAGGTAAAAAAAAAAAATTCTATCCAGGGCAGAAGATTTTAGGCAAAATTCAATAGATTTTAGCTAAATGTATGAGAATATATGCTGCTCTAAAAATTATGAAATAGCACCTGTTTTCCATGGTTTAGATGAAAGAACAATTCTGATACATGAGGAAGAGCCATTTTTCATCATGAAGAATCACTTGTCATAGACAGATTCCCCTTCCAGCCTCACCTAATAAATACTGAAAACAGAACCTGGAACTCTCTTGGCTCAGTACCCATCCAGAACATAATCTTTAAAACTCCAAGACACTTCCTTTCATCTGATGAGTATGTGTTGTTAGGCATCCCTGTTGACCTAATTATCTCTTTCCTTTGAACATCAGCTGGTCTTACGTAGGAAAGAAAGAAGCTAGCTAAAGTTAACACACATCCCACATGAAACTGACCAGCAAGTTCCCAGAGCATGAAAACCTGAGAGTAGCCAGCTTAAAGAGTCTGGTGGACATTCTTTTTTTCTAGAAAGCTGTTTCCACGCAAGAATCTTTTTTCAGAACAAACATTATCATCATCTTTGTATAAACAGGAATTGCCTCTGTTATCTCAGCCTGCAAAACCAAATACCAGCTCCAAGTTTTATGTTATTAGTGGAAAAGAAGGCTCAAAGAGAGCAGTGATTCTGGCACTCTAGGAACAGTAACATTTGAGGATCCATCTGGAAAATATCTATAATTCTGACAGCTCTTTTAGGCCTTGACTGAGAGGAGTCTGACTTCTGTCGCAGTGAAATGTACTGATTGTAGTAGGGTGAGCCTGAATTGTTACAGGCATGGAAAGGGAATGCAAATAATGGAAGTGGAAAAACACGCGAAAATATGGAAAGAGAACGGTTACGTGATAAAATTACCCAAAGGGGGTAGCAATGAGAATATCTCAACAGTATGATAAATTTTGAAATTTTGAAAAAATAATGGCTCCCATCCTCCCCACCACACACAAATGTGTAAAACAAATAGTACCTCTTTTGGCTTGCTATTTTCTTCAAATCATTCCTGAAAATCACTTTCCCTAACCTCTGTGTTTATTTGTCCTCAGGTAAACAGTGCTCATTTGAAATATTTGTTTTTATTCATAGTCACGTGAACGTAATTCTACTACAGCACACACTATTTTTAGAAGATAAAGCAAAAATAGGAAAGCACTCTGAGTAAGATAAAATTGCTATCAAAATTAGATGTCTGTGTGGATTTTTCCAAGTGACAACAGACTTTCCTTGGTTCTATGGCACCAGAGTGAATACTACAACAACCAATAATCAGATTATTTTGAATCTTGGCTGCTTGATGTGGGAGCCATAATGCCTTCTCTAGTATCAGAGAAGAACTAGATACTAGTCAACTAAAATAACTCACAAAGCTAAATTTTGAGAATAGGGAAGTCCAGAGGCCTTGGTTAATAAATCTCTTGGTACTCATTAACTAGTTAGAACACAATTCACATCTAGCATGTAAGAGCAAATTAGTTTGGAAAATGTGGGCTTCTGAATTTATGAATCTCCAAATAAAGACTGATAAACTGGAGAATGAGAGACTCAGTGATATTGTAACGTAAGTGTCACTGTATAGCTAGATGAAGAGATATAGACATAGATCTACATATACTAATTTTGTATCTGACAATATAATGTAACCATCTTTTCAGTTATCTTGACATCTTACACTAACTACTTGTTTTTCTATCAAGAATTAAATACTTGTCAGAAAACGAAATGAGATAACAGAAATGGACGACACATAAAATCCTGCTATTTTTACTCCAAGAAATTTATTTTATCCATTTAATGATAGAATTTAAACTCAGGAAATATCCCTATGCATGAATTAGAATATTATTATATCTAAAGATCTGTAGCTCAATATGAAACAATGATTTTCAAATTTGGTGCTTTAACTAATAAATGGAAAACATAGAGCTTTTAACCTTTATATCAAACAGCCAACTAAGCGAATATAGTTTGAAACTATTGAAAGAATCACACATCTGCCTCATACTCCCTTAGCTTTCTACTCAGGATTAAGTGACTAATACGAAGTATACCTCTCCAGTACCTGTTTGCCTGGAGACCCAGGGGCAAGAGTTTATAAAAGTGCACAATGAAAAAGAGGTTGTAGATGGGTTGTTTGCATTTCACTTCTATTTTTGACAAAATAAAATATAAAGCAACATTTCCTTTACTTAAATTCTCTCCATGAAAAAAAAATCACAAATATAAGTCTTCCCTAATGGTGGAATTTTGTCATTGCCTTGACTGAAATGATTCATTCCCCATGTTTTAAAGCATACTATCAGATTAGTTATGGCTCATGTCAATCTTTTGTCCTTCATGACTGTTTTGTGTGCCCCAGTACAATATGCACTACCCTTCCATAAAGCCTGTGCTATGAAGAGGGTGTATTGAAAAGAGGTTGTTTTTATTGATGAAATACACTAACCTGTGAATTAATATAGAAGAAAGAAGTACATTTTCTTTATTATAAACATGAGCATAACTGAACTCAGACCTTCTTTTGCCTCCTAAAACCTGACAGAGAATAGTTGATGCACTTCTGCAATTTGGTTTCTATTATTTTACATGACCTATTTTGCATAATGTTGACCTTTTTGAATCCGAATTTTTTTAATTCAATAGTAAAATTATGTTAAGATTAGATGGAGAAAAAAGAAAACCTCAATGGAATCCAGTTATTAAGGTATTTCTGCTTATTAATCCTATCTCTCCTCTTTAACACTGTTCCAAAGAACATGAAGGAAGAAGAAGGGGATGCTTGAGTGGAAGAGAAAGAGAGGATGGGAGGCAGAAATGAGGGGAATTAAAGCAAAGTATAATAACATAGAAGTCTGAAATGCAATGCCACAAGGGAATTGATTACTGTGTTTGGTTATTGTTGTTGTTGGTGGTGGTAATGGATGAGGTTATTTTCTTGTGTGTAATAAAAGTTATTTTATTTTTTAACAAACTATCATAAGATAAGATAAAATATCATTATCCTGAAATTGCACAAGGCAAACCAACAGAAGGAAAAGAGCCTCTAGAGAAGTCACAAATATCAGAGACACACTTGTTCACACATTCAGCAGTCCCCCAAAAATACTAACCTGAAGGCTACAGTCTATACACAGAGGAAATGGTGTAGACATACACTGGCCCTGTGCTTGCGGCTTCAGTTTCTGTGAGTTCATATAAGCTTTGATCAGTCGGTTTAGAGGGCAGATTTCAGCTTTGTAAAAAGAAAATTTTGACTTCCTTTTATTTGAAATTTGAGGTACAATAGGATTTATTATATTCTGAATAATTTTATTGTTACATAATTTTACACACACATAATTCATTTCAATCAAATACGTATCCATATTGTGTCTTATACTCTATTTTTTATTTTTTAATATAATTTATTTGTATTTTATGTTCATATGTGCTTTTCCTGTATATGTGTCTGTGTGAGGGTGTTAGAAGCTCTGGAACTGGAGTTACAGACGGGTGTGAGCTGCCATGTGGGTGCTTGGAATTGAACCTGGGTCCTCTGGAAGAGCATCCAGTGCTCTTCACCCCTGATCCATCTGCCCTGCCCCTCTGAGACAGGTGTTCAGCCCCTCCCTCTATTTTTTCTAATATACCTATCCCTACCACTTTTCCCTCCCAAGTCCATGTACTGTTTTATTTTTGTTTTGTCTCTTCTCTCTCTTTTATTTTTCTCTTCCCTTCTTTTCTAAATCTACTAAATCCCCATACTGCTGCCTGTGTGAGAATCGGTGTAGAAACATTTGCAGGATCATGGATAATGAATGTTTCAGCATCCCTGTCTAGTGGAAAACTTACTCTCCCTCCCCATCAATTGCCAGTGGCTTGTCAGCTGGGAGGGAGATGTCATGAGCCCAGTCATCCAGTCTTCATCTAGATAGGTGTTTCTCAAACAGTCGCAGCTGCTATGAGTTCCTGTGTGTAGAGGCACTGCCATGCCTGGGAAATGCTATTTCACTGTAGCGGTCCACTAACTCTGATGTTTACAATAGCAGTGTTTCTCTTTGGAAATGATCCCTGAGCATTGTTGGGAGAAGGTGTGACACAGATCTCTCCTTTGGAGATGGATGTAAGACGAATTGCTAAATGGTTTTATTAATAAAATCCTGGGGCCAGATAATAGCATGAAAACCAAGAGATCAGAGGAATAGGACAAACCACAGCCAACCTCACCTTACAGACTCCTCAGTCTCCAAAGAGAGCCATTTCCTATATACCCATGCCTATATGCCTTTCTGTTCTGCCATCTCACTTCCTCTCTCCACCCATCTACATCACTTCCTGCCTATCTGTACAGACCTCCAGACCTCTATGGTTAGTGCTAAGATTAAAGGCGTGTGCCACCATGCTTGAATCTGTTCCGAATGTGGCCTTGAACTCACAGAGATATGCATGGATCTCTGCCTCCCAAATGCTAGGATTAAAAGTGTGTGCTACCATTACCTGACTTCTGTGTTTACTATAGTGGTTGGCTTTTTTCCTCTGATCCTCAGATAAGCTTTATTGGGGTACACAGATAAAATACCACCACAGATGGGCATTTCACATTATCTTATTCTCCAAACTTTGATGAGCTGTGGTCTGTACTAATCACTACAACCCATATAACATTTTGAAAAGTCTTAAGTATTAGTTCTCCTTGCTCATACTCACTCCTCTGTCATGCCTTCCCATAGCCCACGCCTGCTCACCCTTCTCATTTTATTAATCCTCTTTTCTCCTTCATACACCTGCATTCTAGCTCCCTTTCTCTGAAATCCCACCTCCTGGCCCTTTACTAGTGTCTTGACTTCTCTGGGTACTCCAAACAGTATCCAGTTGATAAACTGATATATGTCAAAGTTGGACAAGACAAGAGAAAAATAAATAAGATCCAAGAGGTGGCAGAATAATCAGAAGCTCACTTGTTCATACGTGGAAGAGTCCTATAAAAGTACTAAATTGAAATCTAGAGTATATGGAGGGAACCTGGTGCAGACCTGTGTAGGCCACGTTTTTGCTGCTACAGTCTCAGTGAGTTCATATGCGTCTTGCTCAATTGTTGTTCTAGGGCCTTGATCTTCTGGGGACCTCCACCCTAGATGTCTCCCCTCCTCCTTCCCCCTCCTCTTCCATAGGGTTCCCTGAACTCTGGTAGGAGGGATTTGATGGAAGGATTTCTTTTAGAGATGTTTGTTCCAAGGTCTGTCTGTCTGTCTGTCTGTCTGTTTGTCTCTGTCTTTCTCACTGTCTCTCTCCCCCGCCCCTCCCCCGTAATGTCTGACTGTGTGCCTCTATTTTTTCCCATCTGCTGCAGGAGGAAGCCTCTCTGATAATGATAACAGCTAAATCAGACACTGGATTTTGGGTATAGCAGAATACCCTCAGGAGTCATTTTATTGTTACTTTCTTCTACACAATTTCCATACTGCCCCTCAAATGCCCTTCAATTTTAGCTGCCTCTCACTCAATTCCCTCCAGCAATCCAACCTCCTCTCTTCCTTCCTTCCTGATCCTACTGTTTGTTCTCCTACCTCTATATTCCCCCCCTCCCCAGGGAGGTCAATGTGTCTCCCCTAGTCCCTTCCTCAATGCCTGTCCTCTCTGGGTTACATATTGTGGCTTGGTTATCATTTATTTAGTGGCTGATATCCAGATATAAGTGAATACATATCATATTTGCCTTTCTTAGTCTTTTGTTAACCTCATTCAGGATGATTTTTTTTTCCTAATTCCTTCCTTTTACCTGAAAATTTCACAATGTCATTTTTTTTAAGCTGAGTAATACTCCATTGTTTAAACATTCCACGTTTTCTTTATCTGTTGTGTTGAGGGACACCTGGGTTGTTTCCATTTTCTAGCTCTTAAGAATAGAGCAGGAATGAACATGGTCAAACAAATGTCCATGAGGTACAATGAAGCATCTTTGGGGTATATGCTCAAGATTGGTATGGCTGGATCGTGAGATAGATCGATTTCCATCTTTCTGAGGAACTGCCATGGCTGTTTCCCATAACAGCCATACAAGTTTGTATTCCCTCCAGCAATGGAGGGATGTTCCCTTGCCCCATATCTTTGCCAGCATGAGCTGTCACTTGTAATGTTCTTAGCTATTCTGACAGGTATAATATGGAATCTCAAAGTAGTTTTAATTTGAGGTTCCCTGGTGACTAAGGATATTGAAATTTTCTTTAAGTGTTTCTTGCCCATTGAGTTTCCACTTTTGAGAATTCTCTGTTTATACTGGTACCACATTTTCAAATTTGGTTATTCAATTTTTTGATATCAAGTTTCTTGATTTCTTTATATGTTTTTTTATATAAGTCCTCTTTCAGATGTGGAGTTGGTAAAAACCTTTTACCCATTCTGTAGGCTGAAGCTTTGTCCAAATGACAGTGTCCTTTCGCATGCAGAAACATTTTAGATTCATGAGGTCCCATTTATTAATTGATGTGCTTCCTGTGTTAATGGTGTTCTGTTCAGAAAGTCTTCTCCTGTGTCAATGAGTTCAAGGCCATCCCCACTTTCTCTTCTATTAGGTTCATTGCACATGGTTTTATGTTGAGGTCTTTGATCCATTTGGAATTGAGTTTTGTGCATGGTGATACGTATGAATCTATTTGAATTGTTCTCTATTCATACAACCAGTTTGACCAGCACCATTTGTTGAATATGCTCTCTTTTTTCCAGGGTGTATTTCTGGCTCCTTCATGTGTATACAAAAATCAGATGTGCATAGGTGTGTGGATTTATGTTTGGGTCTTCAATAACATTCCATTGTTCTGTTTTTATTCCACTATCATATCTTTTTATTTTCTTACTATAACTTTGTAATACAGTGCCAGATCAGGAATGGTGAGACCTCCCACATTCCTCCTATTGTTCAAGATTGTTTTAGTCATTCTGGGATTTTTGTGTTTCCGTATGAAGTTCAGTATTGTCTTTTCAAGGTCTGTGAGGAATTATGTTGAAATATTGATGGGGATTCCATTGAACTGGTAGATTGCTTTTGGTAGGATGGCCAACTATTACTTCCTGAGCATGAACAATCTTTCCAGCTTCTGCTGTCTTCTTTAATTTCTTTTTTTCAAATACTTGAAGGTTTTATCATACAGAACTTTCACTTGCTTGGTTAAAGTTACCCCAAGATGTTCTATATTATTTGAGGCTATTTGGAAAGGTGTTTCCCTGTTTCTTTCTCAGGGTATTTATCATTGATATATAGGATAGCTACTGATGTTTGTGACAATCATTTATGCAGTTCCTTTGCTGAAAGTGTTTATTGGTTGTAGAATTCTTACTGGAATTCTTAGGGTCACATATGTATATTTTCATATTATCTTAAAATAAAGATACTTTGATTTGTTCCTTTCCTGTTGTATCCCTTGTGCCCTTCAACTGCCATACTGCACTAGCTAACATTCAAGTACTATATTGCATAGGTATGGGGAGAGTTGAGAACCTTGTCTTGTTCCTGACTTGAATAAAATTGCTTCGAGTTTCTCTCTATTTAAGCTGATGTTGGCTATGGGCTTGCTGTATATGTGCCTTGATTGTATTTATGTATTCCCCTTTATTCCTAATGTCCCCAGGATTTTTATTATGAAGCAGTATTAGATTTTGTCAAAAGTCTTTTCTGCATTTAATGAGATAAAATGTGGTTTTTATCTTTCAGTTTGTTTATATGGTGGATAACATTTATCAGTTAACATATATTGAACCATCCCCCCATCACTGGGATGTAGACTACTTGATCACGGTGTATGTTTTTTAATTGTTCTTGTATTTACTTTGAAAGTATATTATTGAGAATTTTTATATCAAGGTTCATATCAGAAATTGCTCTGTAATTTTCTGTCTTTGTTGTGTCTTTGAGTGGTTTGGGTATCAAGGTAACTGTGGCCTCCTACAATGAATTGGGCAATGATCCTTCTGTTTCTATTTTGTGGAATACTTTGAGGAATTAACCTTTCTTTGAAATTCTGATAGAATTCTGCACTGAAACTATCTGGCCCAAGGTTTTATTTTGTAGTGAGGCTTTAAACAACTGCTTCTATTTCACTATGGGTTATAGTTCTGCATCAGTTAGTTATCTGTTATTGATTTAACCTTTTCTTCTTTAAATTTTTCTAATTTGGGTGAGTATAGTTTTTTTGAAAGCATGTCCTTATGATTTTCTGGATTTCCTATGTGTCTGTTGTTATGTTGCCCTTTTCCTTTCTGAGTTTGTTCATTTGGATGTTATCAGCCTTTTAGTTAATTTTGATACTGCTTTGTTAATCTTACTGAATTTCTCATAAAACCAGCTCTGTGTTTCATTGATACTTTGTACTGTTCTCTGTTTCTATTTCATTGATTTTATTCCTGAGATTGATTGTTTCTTGTCATCTACTCTTTTGCATGTGATTTCTTTTTGTTCTAGCACTTTCAGGTGTGCTTTAAGTGGCTACAATGTGATCTCTCCAGCTTGTTCTTCCTTTGTTTGTTTTATGTAAGCACTTAGTGCTATTGCTTAGCTTCTTGCAGCCACTTACATTGTGTCCCATAAATTTGGGCATGCTGGGTATACTGTGTTTGTATGCTGTATATTCATTTTCTTTGAATTCTAGAAAGTCTTTCATTTCATTCTTTATCTTTGTCTTGACACAGTTAGCATTCAATAGAGAGCTGTTCAATTTCTTAAGTTTGTAAGCATCTTGTTTCTATTGTTGATATCCAGCTTCAGCCTTCAGTGGCCTGATAGAATGCAGGGAGTTATTTCAACTTTCTTTTATCTGTCAGAATTTGCTTTGTGTCCAAGTAAATGGTAAATTTTATCAAAAGTTCCATGAGGTACAGAGATGAGTGTATATATTTTATGTTTGGGTGAAATGTTCTGTAAAGATCTCTTAGTTCCATTCGGTTTATATTGTCTGTTGTTAGCTCTAGCATTTCTCTCTTAATGCTTATTTAGATCAACGGTTCTCAATCTTCTTATTGCTGTGACCCTTTAATATAATTCTTCATGTTGTGGTGACCCCCCAACCATAAAATTATTTCTACTGCTAATTCATAACTGTAATTTTGATACTGTTATATGGTTGATATATTATCTGGGGGTCAGAGAACAGAACAGCCACTATATTAAACATAGGTTTAGGGAGTGGTAGCACATGCTTTTAATCCTAGCATTCTGGAGGCAGAGATCCATCTGGATCTCTCTGAGTTCAAAGCCACACTGGAAACAGCCAGGCATCGTGACACATTCTTTTAATCCCAGGAAGTGATGGCAGGAAGCAGAAAGTTATATAAGACATGAGGACCAGGAACTAGAGACTTTTTAAGCTTTTAGATTTTAACAGCAGTTCAGTTGAGATCTATTCGGATGAGGACACAGAGGCTTCCAGTTTGAGGAAACAAGATCAGCTCAGGAATTGGCAAGGTGAGGTTGGATGTGGCTTGTTCTGTTTCTCTGATCTTTCAGCATTCACTGCAATACCTGGCTTTGGGTTTGTTTTATTAATAAGACCTTCTAACAATTTGTGCTACACTGTTATGACTCATAATGTAAATATCTCTGTATTCCAATGGTCTTAGGTGACCCTTGTGATAGGACTATTTGACCCCCAAAGGAGTTTCAACACATAGATTGAGAATCTTTGTTTTAGATGATCTTTTAGTCAGTGAGTATGGTATTGAAGTCTCCTACTATCAGTGTGTGAGGGTCAATATGTGATTAAGCTGAAGTAGTGTTTCTTTTACAAACATGATTGCCCTTGCGTTTGGGCAGGATGTTGAACATTAAGAAAATAATGTTAGCCATTTGGGATGTTTTTCCTTTGAGAGCACTCTGTGTCATTCCATGCCTTAATATTAAATGAGTTGCTAGCATTCTTAGTGTTAAATTTTTTTAAAGCTATTTGCATGTACTTTTTTATTTTGGGGATTATAATATAAATATATCAATTCTCCCTTTTTTCTCCCTCCAAATTCTCCCAAATACCCCTCTGTTTTCTTTTTCAGATTCATGTCCTCATTTTCCTATCAATTTTTCTGACATGTGTGTATATATATATATATATATATATATATATGTGTGTGTGTGTGTGTGTGTGTGTGTGTATGTATATATGTATCTGTATGTGTATAATATCTATTTATCCATATATGTATATGTATACATATATATGCTCTGCAATTTGTGAAATATTACTCTTACGTATGTTTTCAAGGCTGACTATTTGGTATTGTATAATGGATCATTGTGTTATTTCCTGAAGAAAATAATTTCTCCTGCTCAGTATTCCTTAGTCACCTGTAGTTCTGGTGTATGGTTGAGGCTTTTTTAGTTTCCTCCATCCTCTTTACTATGTCTATTATTGTCTTTGTCCAACTCATGTTAAGGCAGTCATATTGATAGACTTTATGCATGTAGCTTCTGACATTACAAGGAGACACAGTCTCTGCCAACTCCCCAATCCTCTGCCTCTTGCAAACTTTCCACCCCTCATTTCAATGTTTCCTGAGTGTAGCTTGAGTTTTCCTGCCTGGCCCACAGTCAGGATAAATCTCTCTCACCTGCCAGTCCCATAGCCGCTCAGACCCAACCAAGTAAACACAGAGACTTATATTGCTTACAAACTGTATGGCCGTGGCAGGCTTCTTGCTAACTGTTCTTATATCTTAAATTAATCCATTTCTATAAATCTATACCTTGCCACATGGCTCGTGGCTTACCGGCATCTTTACACGCTGCTTGTCCTGGCGGCGGCTGGCAGGCAGTCAGTCACTCCTTCTGCCTTCCTGTTCTTTTATCCTGTTAGTCCCGCCTATACTTCCTGCCTAGCCACTGGCCAATCAGTGTTTTATTAGCAACACATTTGCCATACAGAACTTCCCACAGCACCTGAGCCTTAGGTTCAGGGGTGTTTTGTATATGCATCCTTTGGATGTGGTTTTCTGTAACATCATTCATTTGTTTCATTGAGAAGTTTCCTTAATAAGGGATATAAACAATAAACATAATATATTCATGTATGAAAACTTTGCCTGTTTCCCTATTCATATGTACTATTTTCTGTATCAATTAAAAGTAAAGTATAGACATTAAATTAAATTAAAACAAATCATTAGAAACATACTATATTCTCTAGATCAAAGGTTTGGAATGAGAACAATGAGGTTGACAGTAATAACATTTCATTTTTAGGAGACCCCCTAGGGTTTTGGTAGTCAGGGGAAGCACAGCACAACTGTGATGGATTGAGGACTCCTTGCTGTCTGAAGGAGATGAATGGACCAGGAAGTGAAAATTAAGTTATTGGAGCTTGCTGCTAATGTACTCATTTATTGGAGGAACTGGGAAGACAGGGATGTGCAGTCTGAGCAGTAGCATCACTGGGTGGATTGGGAGCTTTCAATTCTGAATACATCAACCCTAACTCTTCTAACTTTAGCTAGTTCCTTAGGAAGTATGCCTCTCCATTAGATTTGTCCTGTTTTAGACGGTCAATGTTCCATAGAACTGTCCAAAAGAGCTTTTTCATCTGCCTTCACCCTCACACCTGCATATCCTTCCACCACTGCATTGGGAGAGTTCAGTGTTACCAGAGTGCTAGATATTTCCTTATTTAAAAATGTTAATATATGCTCATTATTGCAAATTTCAAGCAGTTTTCCTACAGAACTGAAAGTATTGTAAAGAGCAAATGAAAAGATATTGGACTGCATCAGGAATTGAGTCAGGAGCAGGAGAAAAATGCAAGGGAAGAAGGATGGAAGGAAGGAGGAAGGAAGGAAGAGAGGAAGGAAGGAAGGAAGGAAGGAAGGAAGGAAGGAAGGAAGGAAGGAGAAAATAATGGAAAGCAAAGGAAAGGAAAAAGCAAAAGAGACTGTTCAAATATTTCAGAGGAGGAGACATTGAAAGTGAGGGGATTAAGTCCACCTTATATTCTCCTTAAAGAAAAAAAAATCCCTCGCTTAAAAGAAAAACAAAGTCCTCATCCTGCATTCTTGATTTCATACAGAATTACCTGAAATTTTTCACAGGCACGACTAATCTCTATGGGTATTACCAATTTCTAAAGTAGGTCACTTTGAAATAATTCTTTATAAATGTCCTTCTGCTTCTTCCAAAGACTACAACAATAAAAATAATATAAGATTTACAAGTAGCTCAATGCCAGCTTTTCATAAAAGGTAATTCTTTTAAACTATTCTCTGTGCTTGGTCATATGAACAAACTCTCTAAGCCGTGAGAATGAGGCAGGGAAGCAAAAGATGGCTGTCCTAACACTGACTCTTGACTGGTGTTGCTGATTGTATGCAAGTCTGTGTAATTTCATCGGCAGAATTTCACAGCCAGGATAATAAGAGAGGCAGATGGCATAATCATTTATTAAAATATCAGCCACCTTCTCATATATATGTAATAGCTCTGACTCTATTTTTTGAGATTTGCATTTTAAATGATTAAGGACCCAGTGAGACAGCATAAAAACCTCATTAACAAAGAAACGTCTTCGGCTTCTACCTGAAGGGAATGTGATGGTATTGCTACCTCATACCCTCAGTTTAAATATCTTCTGATTTGTTTTATCGCTGCTTACTTCAAAGTATTTCAACTACATTAAGTCACCCTTTAACTATAAAAGTTAACAGAATACAAAATCAAACATTTTACCTATGTCCTAAAATGGATAACTCAGAAAATATCTTTTCTTTCTTTGAAGAGTCTGTTGTCTGTGACAATGTGTGATATGTAAGGACTTGTCTTGATTCTGAGGTGTGAGAGCATAAACTGGTGCAATTGCTTTATTTATTTATTGTTTATTTATTTTTGTTTACTCATTTATTTACTTAATTATTGCAATTCATTATCAGAGCTAACATATCAGGCTTGTTTGTAATCTGATGGGCTGTGATCAGCCTCTGCTTTGAAGTAAGACACAGAGCAATGGTATGGTAGAAATCATATCTCCTCACTGTACGTAAACCAAAGGCGTGAAAATAATTAAGACTTAATCAGAGTGTTCTCCAACTGCTTTCCCCATCACTGTTGAGGTAATAATAGCAATATAGATTAAATAGCAAATTGCAACAAAGTAAGGCAACACCATCATAAAAAGCAATATTGATGTATCAGAGAATTAGGTAAGCTTAGTCAATGAAGCATGACATCTCATTCACATTAACCTCCAGCAGGGCCCTCACAGTCCTAGGCATTGATCCAATCATTTGCTTGCCTAAATGTTTTCCATCTTCTAAGCAGCTGCTTCCTTCTTTTCTGAAACATCCTTCACATAAGCAGAATTGCATCATTTTTTTTCTGTTTCACTAGATGATATCAAGAGAAATGAATCACTGCTATAAAAAATATTTTTAAAGCTTTATATTTTATGTAAAAATAACATTGAAGCAGTTAAAATTAAACACACAAGAATAGCGTCCAGAGACTTTGGACACTTTTATTCCCGCCCTTTACCCCTGAATGGTATAAATATAGCAATATCATACTGGCTTGCCAAGATAGTGGGATATCCAGAGCACAAACATATATCTTTCTAGGTACTAGTTAGATAAGAATAGGCTAATGGTCTGTTGTTGTGCATGCATATCTATACCTACACTCAGATATCATAATATACTATATTTCTGCGCTATTCTCTTTTATCAGTACAGGATATATTCTGAACAACATTTTAATACTGCCTCTATGACCACAGACAGATATTTAATGGTGGTAATCTGAATGAAGATGGCCCCGTAGACTCATAGGGAGTGCGATTATTTCAGTTGTGACCTTGGAGCAGATATGGGCTTGTTAGAGTAAGTGTATCACTAGTGGGTGGGCTTTAAGGTTTCAGAAGTTCAAGCCAGGCGTATTGGCTCCTTATTTCTTCATGCTGCTGACTGATCCAGGTATAGAACTCTCGGGCACAATGTCTGCTGGTATGTCACCATGTTTCCTACCATGACAATAATGGACTAAATCTCTGAAATGTAAGACAGTCCTAATTAAATATTTTCCTTTATAAGAGTTGCCATGCTCATGGTGTCTCTTTACAGCGATAAAATTCTAACTAAGACAACCACCCAGAGACTATCTTTATATTATTTTCTTAGTAAGAAGACTGGGAGACAAAATTTTGACTTTATTTTCATTATTTTCTAAATATTTGATATCACTAAAATGCTCATATTAAATCAAGATCTTTTTTTTTTTTTTCAAGACAGGGTTTCTCTGTGTAGCTTTGTGCCTTTCCTGGAACTCACTCTGTAGCCCAGGTTGGCCTCGAACTCACAGAGATCCACCTGCCTCTGCCTCCTGAGTGCTGGGATTAAAGGCGTGCGCCACGACCACCCAGCCAAGATCAGTTTTTTCTAAGATTAAAATACTGTGAGTAGCCGGGCAGTGGTGGCGCACGCCTTTAATCCCAGCACTTGGGAGGCAGAGCCAGGCGGATCTCTGTGAGTTCGAGGCTAGCCTGGTCTACAAAGCGAGTTCCAGGAAAGGTGCAAAGCTACACAGAGAAACCCTGTCTTGGAAAAACCAAAAAAAAAAAAAAAAAATACTGTGAGTAGGCTATAGTAACTCCCACTCTACGCCAGATTTCTACATGGGTTAAACGATTTTTCTTTTTGTGTTTCCCTCTCCATACCCCCTCCTCAGCCCTATCAGTAGGACAAGAACAATAAAAACAGGCAAGCTAAGCTTTTTATTTGCTTTGATGATCTTCTGATATTCTCTCCTTGAATCCCTTCCCAGATCTATCAGGTCTCTCACCTCCAGACCTCCAAATGTTCATAGTTTCTAGATTTCAAGAATGGATTATCCGTAAATGGTTGTTAATAATAATAATGAAGGGGTAAGATCATTCTTGTTCCTTTGAAGATACATTCCTTAGCTAAGTTAAAGATGAAAAAAATCTACCAGAACTAATAATACCCAAGGAAAATTTTGTAAGAGGTTTTAGAACTCCATTGCCATATTTAGATAAATGGTTTTATTTCATATAAAAGCAATGCTTACTATTTACTGTTTATCCATCTCCTCTCTTTTTCACTCATAAAAAAAAATTGGTAGGGGGACCAGTAAGATGTAGAACACATTTAGTACACAAAAAAATATTAATTGCTTAAAAATGCAAAGTAAGGGAAGAAATCAATTGTAAATAAACAACATGGAATTAAACCTCTTGACCTTGTCAGATGCTTTATAGGAGGACCCTTCAATCAGAAATGTGCTGACACTAAATTGTCATGGGATTTGATCTACCTTCTAATAATTGAATACTCCAAAGTTTGGAAGAGAATCAGGTTTTTGAACAGCTGCTAATTTTTCAGAGTGGAAATTTAGTACCAAAAGAGATTGCACATTTATCTACCAAGTTTTGTGTTTATATTTTATGGCCTGTCACTTTTGACATTATGCTTTGACTGTAAATAGCCACATTGTCTTTTGAGAAGCAATATTTTGTGATGTTATTATAATTCTTAAGTGCACACTATATACATTAATATCTTTATATCATTTGTTTAAACACCAGATTATAAACAATGGTTTATATGTGACTAACTACAGCAGTTGTCTCTATTGTGCCCCAAAAGATACTGACTTTGAACTAATCAGATATTACTGTATAGGGACATGAAATAAATATAATAATGAAATTTGATATTTAAGTGTTTAAGTATTTAATTAGTTTTACAAGTGCAATAGACTCTATATCATTATCTTTAATTAGTATATTATGCATATAAAAAGTCTATATGCCTAAAAAATTATAAAGCCATGTGTTGTGTTCCAGCAATTAATGTTTAGGATGAATCTACTATATCATCATACTTGAATAAAATTACATGGAAATAGCATTTTTATTGCACCTTTTCTTTCATTTAATTTATTTTATCAATTAGAAAAATATATTTAACATAAAACTTACCATTTCAATGATTTTGAGGCATACCATTTAGTGATTTAAATACATTGATAATGCTTTGAAATAATAGATAATAGTAATATACACAACTTCTTTCATCTGCAATATGAAATCTACTATCCATTAAACAGTAACTACCTTTCCCTCTGCTGTGTCAGGCTCTGCCTACTATGATGTTATTTCTGTCTTTTTTATTAGGATCATGTTGCATACCTAATATAAGAGGAATGATGTCTTAGTCGTTTTCATGTGAGTAGCTTATGACATGTGAAAATGTCGTCATTGGTGCTGGAGAGATGGTTCAGAATGCTTGTTTCCTCAGAGGACCTGGGTTGGACTTCCACTCACATGGCAGCTCACACTCATCGATGACTCCAGTTCCAGAGGATCTAACACCCTCTTCTGACCTCAGAGGGCACCAGACACACATACACAGACACACATGTATGCAAAATCCTCAAATATGTCAAATATATATTTAACAAAGATGTTCTCATTATTGTCAATCCTATAGGGCATATCAGAGTGACCCTCATTGGTAATCTAACTAGAATCCTCTTCTGTGTAAATGCCACATTTTGTTTGTTCTTTCATCTGTCAGTGAACCCTCTTGGGTCCTTGCATACTGTTGCTCTTTGTAGATAATGCTGTTAGGAGCATGATATTCAAATATATCTTAAAGTACTGCTTTTAATAATTTTCTGAACAGATTACAAGGAATGTAAAGGGTGGCTCTATAATAATTCCATTTTTAACTTCTCAAGGAAATGCTTTTGACGGCAGCTGCATTATTTTATATCCCCACTGCTTTTTCACATTTCCTCACCAACAGTGGTTGCTTTCTGTCTCACTGCTCTTGTGAGTTTATTGTTTTTATTTGGTCTTAATGGGTATAAGGTCATATTTCATTATCATTTATTTGTATTTTCCTGTTGAATTAATATTGAAAATATTTTCATATGTTTACTTGTAAGTATTTTTGTCTTCAAAGAAATGTCTCTATTCAATAATTTGCTCTGTTTTAACTAGGTCTAGTTATATTGTTGAGATAGAAAGGTGTCTATATTCTGGATACTAATCCCTTGCATATAATTTAATTATAATAAATTCTCTAATCTATTAATTGACCTCAAAGAACCATACTACTGATAGGTTATATAGTAACAAATATTCCCTAAACACATACACATATGAGCAACACTAAAAGGAAATATAATTATAATTATGTTAGTGTTGGACCAGCAAGATGGGATAGTGCAAGCAGATAAGACACCTACTGCCAAGCATGATGATTTTCCCTTCTTTTTATTTATTTTTTCTTTATTCTGTCTCTTTTGCATCATGTATATCCATCCCATTCATTTCCTCATCCCTTCATATGCAACCTCCCCACAAAATAAAATAAAATTTAAGGGAGTAAAGAAAAAAAAATGAATGAAAAAAATAATCTCATCATAAAGGCTGTAATGATACACAGTGAATCACACAGCAAACTCTTTTATCCATATATCTTTACTTGCAAGTGTTCATTGCAAAGAATCCTTGGTCTGGTTTTCTCGTTTTGGCTATACGTTCGATGCTGAGCCCTCACTGGAACTCCTCTTGGTTATCCTGCTGTTTTCCTGTGTTGTGGAAATCCTGCAACTTTGGGTCTGCAGGACCAGTCCCTTTAGGTGCTCCAGCAGATCACAGATATGGTGGATGTTGGGGTGCACCAACACATAACTTTGGTTTGGGGCCTGGGTAGTTGCAGGGTTGGTCAACCTGCCAGCTTTCCCTTGTCCTCACCACCAGGTTTAGCTCTCCTGCATTGTCCTGGTGAATTCAGGCCTTGTAGTAATAAGCAAGGAACACGGCCAGTTCTCCTGCTTACTTGTCCTCAGGTTTGGATCTCCTAATACTACATCTTCAGGGCCATCTCTGTTTCCCAAGTGTGGTGTAGGGGCCACTCTCCCGAGTGCTGCAACTGATGAGGAGCAGGGCCAGTTCTCAGGCTCTTATGAACTCAGGTCCAACTCTCCCACTTGCCTTAGGCTTTGATGGGAGTGGGGAGGTGCAGGGAGGCATCTCTACTCAACCCATACTGCCACATGACAGATGAGTAATGGAGACAGTTCTCCCATGCCCACAACTTCAGGGCTGGCTCACCCACACCTCAGCCAATGTGGTTAGCTTTATTGTATGGCCCACTGCACAGTGCAGGGACTGCTCTCCTAAGTGCTATAGCTGGTGGTGGGCAGGGGCAGCTCACCCACCCTTATTACCTCAGGGCCAGCTCTTCCTCTTGTCCCAGGTGTTCATGGGCTGGGGCAGGAGGAAGGCATCTTTCCCTCACATGTGCTGTCACATGACTGATAAGTAATAGGGACAGCTGTCCCATGCTCACAAATTTGGGGCTGGCTCACCCAAACCTCTGCCAATGGAGTTGGCTCTGTTATGCTGCCCAGGTGAGGTTCAAGGCCAAGCATGATGATTTGAGTTTGAGTCGTTAGACCAACATGAAGGAGAGAACTGACTGTCACAAGTTGTCTCTATCTCTACATAGGTGCCAACGCATATGCAAAAACCACAACATAACTAATTAATTAATTATGTAAAATATAATAAAAATAACTAAAACAAAGAAGCAGGTCTATGTCTGAGAGATGAATGGAGGGGTGTGTGTGTGTGTGTGTGTGTGTGTGTGTGTGTGTCAATGATGAAGAAAAACATGGGTTTTGAAAGATTATTCTATTATAATTTTTAGCACTAGAATTATAGACTTTTTAATAATCATCTAGATTTTTTATTTCCAAAGATAAGATGCACAGTAATATTTGGATTTCACATAAATTTTGGTATAAAATGTTCCATGTCATATTTGAGACATGCTAAAATTTTACTCATTTATTATCAGAAATGAAGTCTTAATTAGGCACTCTACATTTTTCTCTTCTTAAAGCCATCTGTGTTTGAGCTGACTCCAGTATATTCACTTGTCGTGGGGTCTTCCTTGGTGACCATGCACTGTTTCTAAATGTTCCTTCCTGACTCAAAGAAGCACTGCATTAAGACAGAAGGAAAGAAGAAAGGAAGAAAGTAAGGAAGGGAGAGAGAAAGAGAGGGAGAGAGGGAGAATGGGAGGGAGGGAGGGAGGGAGGGAGGGAGGGAGGGAGGAACAAGGATTTTAGTCACCCTTGCTGTTGTGTTCTGTTTTATATGTCTGAGAGACATATTCTCTGTATCACAGCCCTCTTCTGTAAGCTTTGGTCTGGGAAAGGGTTCATAACCCTTTTGGCAAGAAGACTTACTTCTTAATTAGAGTGCAGTCAGCAATTGGATTTAATCTTTGCATAGCATTAGGGCATTGCTCTGAAATGTCATGAACTTCTCACACACCAGCCCTCTCTCCATATAATCCTTCCATTTTCTGTGCATGCTGATTCAGGGTACTTAAGAGCAATGTATAAAAGTCTGAAGCAATGTATAAAAGTGCAATGCCAGAAATTTAACAATAGCTTTCTTGAAATAGTTTAAACAATTTAAAAATGTTATTTATTTTACTAGCTTTGTCAGTATCCATACATATTATAACATACATATATATCCGTAAATATTAAATCCTATACATATTCAAGATTAAATTTTAAGTAAAAAAATATCATTATGAGGATTCTTAAAGAACATGAGGAGGGAAGAGAGAGGGATCTATGGTTGGCATGTAAAATTAATAAAAAAGTTCTTAATAAAGGAAAAAAACAAATATACAGTATTTTGCCAGTTGCTGTAAAACAATTGAGTGAGGCTACCATAACCCAGAGATGTCCTTCATAAAAGAATCTGGAAGCTGTGATGCTTTTGAACCTGGGCCTGACTTTCTGAAAGTGTGTTGTATTGATTACAATACAGATCATGATCTTTTTTTTTGTTTTTTTTGTTTGTTTGTTGTTTTTTTAAGGATTCTTAGTTATGAATAGTTGAAGTGTTGCGAGGAGCAGCCATAGTCTTGTGACCTTGGAGTTGGTTCAAACTGAGGTGAAACAGAACATTGAGCCTTATGAATGTACATTGTCTAGTATTGATCACTTTTTTGCACCACCCTTTCATTTACTGTCATCAGCCTTTCTTCTCGCTGTGTTTTTCCAGTCTGTGTGTCCCTCAGTTACTCATCTCACATGTTTTGATTCTCTGGTTCTCACTTCTGTCTGCCCACCCTCTGTTAACTACCTACTACTGTGCAATAAACACAGATTTCTGCCTTTACCTGCTGGAGGTGTCCCATACTTTAATATTTCTCACTTACTGTCCTTCTCAAGTACCAATCTTCAGCATCCCAAATGATCAATCATCTCTGATATAGGTAATAAATGTGTCAACACTCATTTTGAAGTGTTACATTTTCACTGCGTTCACTGTGGTCAGAAGCATTTCTTAAATATCTGATATTGAAATGCTGATTTCAAAAGGCTCTGCTCTGCTATCCACACATCTGGGGAAAGGGAGATAATTGCTGTGTGTGCTAATCTCGTCTTCCGAGCTTTTCACACATCAAGAGGAAGACCACATTTCCCTCATTAGTGGAGCTAGCACCTGTCGACATGTTGTGATTTCAGAGACTGTGGGATAGTTTTGCTGGTTCTCCAGCAATCTTTCTTCATGTCTACAATTTCTCTAATTGGAACACAGCCCTACATAAGATATGATGTCATTTCCTAATAAAAAAGAACTTAAACTTGAGAGAAACTAAAAAGCATGGGAATACTCAACAATATGAATCTACAAAGAGGGATAGCAAGAGAAGTTGTGTTATATGGAGGGAATCTCAACGGGAGAGGAGAAATCAGGAGCAGTGAGGGACATGTTCCGCCCATTGTCTTTGGTTTCTTCTGCACATCTAATTTTGCTTTATGCCTATTGACTCCTCTGCTAACAACACCTTTTAGGACAATCCAAATACTATATCATATTAGTTAGTGATTCGGTGACTGTTTTACTGACAAAGTACATGCCTTTGTCTATTTTGAAAATGTATTGCCGCCGGGCGGTGGTGGCGCACGCCTTTAATCCCAGCACTCGGGAGGCAGAGGCAGGCGGATCTCTGTGAGTTCGAGGCCAGCCTGGTCTACCAAGTGAGCTCCAGGAAAGGCGCAAAGCTACACAGAGAAACCCTGTCTCGAAAAACCAAAAAAAAAAAAAAGAAAATGTATTGCCAAAGTTGAACTAGATAACTTCTGAACTAGATAAATTTCTCACAAGGCTTACCAAGGATATACAATGGTTTCAGAAATCTTATGCAACTATTTTTTTTATAAATAACTGAATAATATCATACTAAGTTTATTTTTGTTGAAAAAAATTATAAAATCTACAATCAAATCCCTGTTGCTTAATAAACATACTCAATTTTCATTTAATCCTACATCATATATTTTGTACAGTGCTAAGCAGTTCACCTTAAAAATCCGTTGGATATGTTTAAGAGATAGATGTAAAATTCCCAAATCTTCACTCCAGTGTGTTTTACCCTTGAAAATTCTTACATCTAGAATGGGGGTCTGGATATTTTCATGGTCTTTCATATAATTTTCAGGCTTTGCATGACAAATATCTAGTGCTTGACTTCTGTGCTACATCACAGTATTGTCCTTTTGGACACATATGAGCCCACATTAAAAGAGGAACTTATGTTCTTCTTTAATAAGTGAATAGAGTGACGCCAGCAGACAGCAGAACAGCTGAGGAGGAACTTAGAGGAACAGGCTCTGCCTAGGCTACACTCACATTAGCTGAGGGCTTTCGCAAGTCTATCACAACACAGTCCTCAATTTTGGGAGGAATCTGGAGAAACATCATAGGGTGTCTCCTGAAATACCTACATGCTGATGCAAAAGGAAAAATTAGTCTTGGTGTGGAAACATGAGTAAGTATGACACGCTGCATCTAGTTTCACACTTTGATCAGCAGCACTTCCCACTCAGTCTTCTGCCTATTGTATCTCTGATCGGTATTCAGAGATGGAGAGCAGCTTCCAAATTAAGGTATTTTGTGCTCTTGACACTTCACTGCTTAGCAGCTATGGTCCTCACTTGACATGACTCCCACACTTCCTCCCATCTCCTTTGCTGATTTCATCTGTCCTACCTGTCTCCGCTGATGGTGTTTACCGAGCTTTTTGCATATTATTTTCCCTTTCTTTTTCTCTTGATCTTATCTTTGGTTATCATACCCCACTCCAATGTCTAGGTTTGTAAGATTCTTTATGTAATAAAGAGAAAATGAGATATTCTGATTTCCTGTTATCTATGACAGTAAGTCATGAGTTTACAAAATGAATAAAGAAATACAAATCTCCACAAACACACAGAGTTTCACTTAATCTATTGATAAGATAAACACTGGCCACCTTTAAAATTTTTTCTTGTTGTATGACAATCTATCTAACTATAACAATAATTTGGTTTTCATACAAAACAATAAATGTAAATATGTGTTTAAGCTGGGTGTTTACTCACTACTACTTTAAATAAAGTTTATGGGTAATTACTGATTATTAATTTGTACAAATAAACATTCAGAATTCATTATATGTAAGATTTTTTTTCAGTAATGGTTTATTTTTGAACAACAGTGAAATAGCTTTCAGTATAATGTATAAGGTGTAAATATGGATCAAATAGATGCTAGGACACTGGAGACTTTAAACAGAAAATAAGGAAGGTGAGGAGATCTACTCTACCATATGAACAACAGGACAATCAGTAAAAGCCAGATCTGAGCTAACGCAAATTTAAAATATGTTCTCTTTCCAAACAAGAAGGAATATTATATCAAGATTGATAAACAAAGCCTATTTTTTTCTTTTTATCCTTAAACAAGTGGTCGATGTTTATACTAAGCTCTAGATACGGAATTCAGTGAGCTTATTTTTCTTCATAAGTGCCTTCATTTGAAGACATACATTCAGGATTCATTATGGAGCAGTATATATGAGATGTTACTGACCCATAAAAAGTATATTATACATTCTTAATCTGATTGCATGTCTGTCTGTCTTTCTGTCTATGTATCTATAGCAATATACTGATACTGATTATACATTATATACCTTTTAACTCACCATTTCTCTGTCTGTCTAATTCTCTACCTATCTCTGGCAATAAACAATGTTTCTATATGATAAAAGGGGTTTTCACTGTTAAATATTCACACTTGTTTTTGCCATTCTCTAAGGATGCTTTCAATTTTGTATCTTTGTAACTATTAAAATACCATATAAATATAAAATAATGCCTCCAGTGGATTAGTTTTTTAAACCAAGACAAGATTCTTGACTTATATGTCTTATTAATCTAGTTCAATTCAAATAACCATTTTTTGAAGACAGAAATAATGCAGACTATGTAAATCAAAGCATTTTTGCCTTTTGTTTAAACCATGAATTGTAAGAAAACTTAAGACGTTGAAAGGAAACACTGCATAAGTAAGAGTTTGAAAAAGAGTGTCACAGACATTCTTTCTGTCCCTTGATACTTTCCTACACTGGGCACACATGTAAACCACTAACACCTACAGCAAATCACTCCTAAATTATAGTAATTTCTGTGTCATCCCTTTCATTTGACACAAGTCCACAAATAGAAACTTGCTGAGGGAGCTAGTCCCTGGTACATTATAAATTCTCTTTTTCTGTATAACACCATATAATAAAAAATAGTGTGGAGACCATAGAACCACAAATTGTCTCAGAAAATCTTCCCCACACAGGGAAGAAAAATATGGTGCATACTCCAAAACAAAAACAATTATATTGATAAATCAAAATAAATTTAAGTTGCACTACAATACTTCTTTACAGTATCCAAACAAGTATACGACACTATATTGAAACTTTCTTAATTATCAGTTCTTATGAATCTCTACATGGTTTTATTGGGAAAACGATATTAATTCTAAAATCCTTTGCTTTCAGATTGAATTATCACACATGATGAAAAGTCTTGTCATTATAGTTTTATTTTAATGAGATTAAAATGTCAATGCCTCACAATGAAGTTTAGAACTAAGTTTTTAAGTTTTATTTTATTTTATTAAGAATGTGACTGTTTGATCACATGTATGTATGTGTACCACATGTGTTCCCAGAGCTCACAGGGGATAAGAGAGGACATAAGATTCATTGGAGCTGGAGTTACAGGTCACTGTAAAGTACCATACAGGTACAGGAAGCTGAATCCAGGTCCTCTGCAAAAGTAGCTAGTGCTATGAACTGCTAAACCATCTCTCCTGTACCTATAGCTAGGATTTCATAAACTTTATATTTAGATGATAACTTTTGCCACAGAAGAAGGTATATATTTTTATTTGAAAGTATCTTTAGATAGCTAAATATATATTAGCCAAAAAGAATCCCTTAATCAAGACTGTATGGATAACAGAATTAATGTAAGTAGTCTGTGTAAGTGCAGACCTATAAAAAAAAAACAAAACAAAACAAAACAAAAAAAAAACACTTCATTTTCCTAACTATCAATTTGTGCTAACCTATCATTGTTTTGACTTGAGCATAAAATGTTCACCCTGGGCTATTATTTTGAAAACATGGTCACCAGCTTGTAGCATGAGTTAAACATATGGAGCCTTTAGGCAATGGGACATAATTCTAGAAGTCGGTCAATAGGGATGGGACTTTGAAGATTCTCTCTGTCCACTTTTTCTGTCTTAACACTTAGCTTCCCAGTCAGTGGCCAAAAGTTACCTCCTGCATACAACCACTACCATGGAATTTTCCTGCCTTCTCAAATTGTCATGTCTGAAAACTACTTGCTCACAGTAATATATAGCCAATGCCTTTTTTGGTGAAACTCTTCTAAATGACCCTCTAAATTGCCATGTTAGTATTAATAGTAGACTTACTTATAATCATCTTTTTATTTTAATAAAAGGATATTACCGAACTAGTTGGACAACAATCTGTTGCTAAAATGTGACTCATAGAAACATATTTAGATGAATTGTTGCTAGAAACATGTACTACATGACTATCTTTGTATTTTGACTCTTGTGGACCAATATTTACAACAAAAATAATTATATTTTTCTCCCTACCGTTGGTTGAGAAAATCTGCTCATTGCCACCTGACACCCTGCTGCATTGCAACCCTGCATTTCCGGTGTAAATTCCCAAATTCCCTCTAATTATACCATAGTATTCACATTCACAAATTTGTTCATATTCTTTACACAGAAGTGTTACTTTGTTTAATCTTTGACAGTCAAAATGAAATCTCCCTACAAATGTCAACTAAAATATTCCACTGACGTTTATCTTTAGATTACCAAGTCTACTTATGTGTGCTTATATTTTCTTGTAATCAATCCTTGGATTCATTAACCTTTAATTTCCATGTATTAGAAATTATTGTTGGCCTTACCTAAACACAACCTATCTTATAGTGTGAAGAAAGTAACTTGGAAGCAACACTTCTGTGCATCCAATTGAAAAGGAGAAAGTAAAGTTGAAAATGAAACCACTGAACAAAACCTAGTGGGGCTTGAATGCCAAGACAAGACCATGAACTCACCTCAGTAAACTGTGTGAAGCAAAGTGTCAAACTGCACAGTAGGAAAAGCTACCATTTCACAGCATGGGATATTTTTAATGCCACTTGCTGCTTTCTATAATGATTAGTCAATAGAAATTGCTCAAATCTAAGGCTGAAACGTAAACCTCCATAGAAGAACACTTGCTTAGCATGCATGCGGATCTTGATGTGAGGCCCAGTGCTGAAGAAAGAGAAAAAAAAAATAAAGGAAAACATGATGTAATGTATAAACAGGTGGATTCTGCATATTATTTGTGGAGCAATTAATTACAAAGAGCTATTTAATTGAATACACTGGTGTTTAATGATTCTGAGTACTGGCTATTTAACAACTGAGTTGCTATTCTTTAAAAAAAAATGAAAACATATTTTGAACTCTGTCCAAAATTATCTTGATATTTGACATGAACATTTTCTCATGCCAAGATGTAATGCAATCATCGCTTCTATTCATTGAAATCAAATGTTGTAAGTGATTCTTCAAAAATATCATAACATTACACTTATTATATTTGGAAAAACATAAAACACAAGTCACTCAGAAGCACTGATTTTTCCCCTGAAAGCTCAAAGAATTAGTGTAATAGTGTAGAGTTTTAAGTCAGTAATTAAGATCAATGGTTTTCAACGTATAACATATGCATCTAAA
This sequence comes from Peromyscus attwateri, assembly GCA_902168425.1. Classification (NCBI taxonomy): domain Eukaryota; kingdom Metazoa; phylum Chordata; class Mammalia; order Rodentia; family Cricetidae; genus Peromyscus; species Peromyscus attwateri. Next base: position 17,830 of record CABHPP010140484.1, on the reverse strand, counting down.
TCCCTACATCCAATCGTGCATCAGAAATATTGAAACAAGCTGAGTACTTATATTCCACATATATCCCACTGATATTTTGTATGATACAATGTAGATGGCATCACTTCTCTCTTATGTGTTCAAGAGCACATCCCACTTCTACTTAAAAGAATCAGTACACATTCTAAATAAGACAGGTCCCTCAGATGTAAACCCAAGAGTTCACAGGCTGCAAGATCTGCTTTCACACCTGTATCGTTTTGGCAGAAAGATGCTTCCTTTGGATTGAAAAAATACAGTAGAAGCCAAGAACAGTCATATAATGTCATTTGGCAGCTCTTCTACACCACCATATTTTTATTTTTAATCTCTAGGGATAATTTGCAAAAATAGAATCTCCTAATGTGTTGTTGAAATATGTGTTATATTGACAGACGAAATGAAAACTCACGTAAGTTTCTTAAATGTTTTTAAAAAGTACCCTTCTCAAAATGTTATGGCATGTTAAACTATGAAGGAATGTGCACTACAGATTAATATTGAAGTTTTGTGTGATCTTCATCAGTACTATGTACAAAGCATCAAAAGGTTTTTGTAGCCGGAATCTTAAAAGGTCTTATTAATAAAAACAAACCCGGTGCCAGTTATTAGGGTAAATGCTGGAAGCTCAGAGAAGCAGAACAAGCCACAGCCACCTCACCTTGCCAATTCCTCAGCTGATCCTGTTTCCTCAGACTGGAAGCCTCTGAGTCCTCATCCACATAGATCTCAGCTGAACTGCTGCTCAAAAGCCTAAAAGCTTAACCAAGGCTTAGTTCCTGGTCCTCACGCCTTAAATACCTTTCTGCTTCCTGCCATCACTTCCTGAGATTAAAAGGTGTGAGTTACCATGCCTGGTTGTTTCCAGTGTGGCTTTGAACTCACAGAGATCCAAACAGATCTGCCTCTGAAATGCTAGGATTAAAGGTGTGTGCTACCACTGCCTAACCTCTATGTTTAATATTATGGCTGTTCTGTTCTCTGTAGCAGGAATCTTAAAAGTTCTTATCAATAAAATCAAACCCGGGGCCAGGTATTGGGGTGAACACTGAAAGGTCAGAGAGACAGAACAAGCCACAGCTATCTCACCTCGCCGGATCCTCAGCTGGTCTTGTTTCCTCAGACTGGAAGCCTCTATGTCCGCATATCCGAATGACTCTCAGCTGAACTGCTGCTAGAAGCCTGAATGCTTAACCAGGCCAAATGCTTCTCCAGGCCAAATGCCTGCCCAGGCCAAATGCCTCTCCAGGGCAAATGCCTCTCCAGGGCAAATGCCTCTAGTTTCTGGTCCTCACGCCTTATATACCTTTCTGCTTTCTACCACCACTCCCTGGGATTGAAGGCTTGCTTTCTGGGATTAAAGGCGTGAGTCACCATGCTTGGGTGTATCCTTGAACACATGGATTTCTGCCTCTGGAATGCTAGGATTAAAGGCGTGTGCTACCACTGCCTATCCTCATGTTTAATATTGTGGCTGTCCTGTTCTCTGACCCCAGATAAGTTTATTAGCATACACAATATTTTGGGGAATACAATATCACCACAGTTTTCTGACCCTCAGACAAGTTTATTGGGGTGCACAATATATCAACCGCAGGTTTTCAAAATAATTAACAGGTTGCACTCCATAGCTTTTGGTTAAGAGGAGTAAGCGTAAGAATTTGAAAATATCTCACATTCTTTTTTGTCTCCATATAACTTGCAAATCCCTTTTCAACTAGTGTTTATGTTATGAACCTGGATTTAAAATATAGAGAGAGATTTCTATATCTATTGCCCCTACTTCCTGTCTCTTCCTTCCCTCCACCTTTCTTTTTGTTCTTTATACCAACAACATCAAACAGAATGCCTGTGTGAGGGCAAGGTCCATTGTGACAGTTGTATGACGGGATAAAAATCATAACCAAGTTCAGCACATAGCACTCTAACATGTCATGGTATTTCTCCTGCTTAAACAGTAATCACTTAGCCTGCTTGTCCACCATCTACCCCTCCATTAACTAGTATTGCAGTTTTACCTGTGCCATGACTATCTTCATCTAAAATATTATGGGTTAGGTTTTAATCAAAGAATATTTTTTGCAAATTTTAATTTCTTGTTAGTTATATTAAATATTTGCTTTGTTTTACTTCATATCAGACATGCCACCTTAAGACATGAAAATTTTTCAGTATTTTGAAAATAGCCATCTGCAAGACATCTCCAGCCATTTTTTGTCTATTTTGATCAGCAGGATTCAAAGACATACAAACTGCTATGTTCAGTCACAGTAATTTGGAAACACCTATGAATATTTTTTTTCTGAATTTCTCTAATATGTTGCATATGACTAATTGATGTTTCTGTTTTTTCTTCATGTTGTCAAATCACTCAAAACTTCCCAGTACTTGGATAATAGTTCTATATTTTGTTCTACCACGTTGGTATTGTTTTCCAAATGGGAATCACTTTTTTTAAAAGAGTTAAAAAGTCTGAAGATTTCAGCACATAACACCTCTCTTATTTTTTAAAAATAAAAATAGTGTTTTCTGAAGCAAAATTTGATTGATCACATCCCAGTAACAAATATTTAAATCTCACCAAATACAATGTTCCAATGTGGACGTTGTTTCATAAAGCATTCTATAGCAACAGAACAAAGAAAGTTATAAATCAAGGCATTTTAGAAACAAATTTGTAGAAAAGTTAACTAGGCAATTATAGCAGGCAAAGGGATATAAAGTATGGGCCTGTGCTGTCATTTGATAAAATTATTATAGAATAGGGTGTTGTTGAATTAATGGATTCCAAACACTTATGTGTTTATGAGGATATCAGTTCTAACGTAGAGGTAGACCAGGAATGGATTTGTAGGAGTCTAAAGACTGCCTAACACAATTGTAATCTGACTATCATATCAGTAACCTCAAACTCTCCATAGTCAAGCAAGTTTTTATCAGTTGCTTAGTCAGTACAGACAATTCTTTCCAGATCTCACATTTACAATCTGCTCTGTTGATCACGCATCATGTAGAAGGCTGCATATTGTTTATTATTGTTGCAAGTTTCCTTGTAGCTACAAAGATTATTCCTAGGATCTGATATAGATGAAACTGAGTAGTGGGCAAGACAGGGGTCTTCAGGGTAGAGGAATGGCTGGTAAAAGACATTAAGAAACAATCTCCTGCTGGGCAGTTGTGGCTTTTAATCCCAGCACTTTAATCCCAACACTCAGGAGGCAGAGGCATCTGGATTTCTGTGAGTTCGAGGCCAGCCTGGCCTACAAAGTGAGTTTTCCAGGACAGCTAAAGCTGTTATATAGAGAAACCCTTGTTGGAAAAAAAAAAAAAACCTACAACAACAAAAAAGCAAAAACAAAAAAGCAAACAAAACAAAAAGCTAAATTCCTGTATTTTGTCAAAACTACTAGCCAGCAAAATGCAGAGCTGACGTTTCCTTTTCTTTCATCCTGCCTTTGTTTCTGACATAATGTTTATATGTGACACATGATAGGATTAAATATACATAAAGGTAAAATAATCAAGAGCATTAGGTTCATGGAATGAAGGTAACAAAAAAAGAAAATGTCATTAAATAGCTAAATTGACTGTTTTCCCTGTATATACAGTTATTTCCACCCTATGAGCTCTTCCGCTTACATTATTTGTGATAACAATGCTTTAGTGAAACCAGACTTACAAGGGATGCATTAAATGAAGGGTGGAGAAACTGGTTGGGATGTATTATATGAGGGAAGAATCAATTTTCAATAAAAACAAAAATAATTACTGAAGATTTATCACAGTATACAATTATATATAACCATACATATCCTAATGAAAAAGGAAGCAAAATTCTGCCAAAAAGTAAGTCATATTTTTGACTCATCAGTAGTATCAACTCAAACATAATAAAGGTTATATACTAAAGACAATAAAGGAAATTTCTTTTTTATCTTTTTAACTAATGAATCAAGCCCACAAATTCTGCTTTGTAAAAGTTTCTATTTCCCACAAAAAAAAGCACATAACTTTTTTCAAAAAAGAAGAGAGAAAATATTTATTTGCAAGTAAAATGATTTATTACCATGATGGTACAAATACAAATGTAGCATGAACAGGCACAGCATCCATTTTAGACATATTGGATTTATCATCAAAGTAGAAGTTATCTAATATTACAAAAATGTAACAATAAAATTAGGCATCTGAGAACTATAAAAATCCCCCAAATAAAAGGACCACTAAAAATGCAAAATTTATATTTATAAGTGATAGATTAGAAGTGATTGAGGATCCAAAATTGAGTGCGATCCTGAACTTTGATTTGCTCTTCATTTTCAATCCTTGTTAATAAAATTTCAATGATAAAGTAGACATAATGTGGTCCCCTTACGCTCACATATTTGCATGCTTAATCCCCAGTTGGTGAACTGTTTGGAAAGATTAGGAATTGTGGTCTTGTTAGAGTAGGTATGGCCTTGTTGTAGGAGGTGTGTCACAGGCTTTGAGGTTTCAAAAGCCCATGACAGGCCTAGCCTCCCAGTATCTGTCTCTGTCTGTCTGTCTCTCTCTGTCTCTCTCTGTCTCTGTCTGTCTCTGTCTCTGTCTCTCTCTCTCTCTCTCTGGGCCTCCTGAGGATCAACAACAGTCATCTATTTTTTAATTTGGTGTTAACGAACTATACAGAAACAGATTCTATATTAAAGCACTCAGTCTATATGGTGTGGTACAACAGTCTTGCAGAGTTATATTTTAGAATTTTACCTTGTTTGAAAACTCCCGCTAAGTCCCTTCAGACTACTGGGGATTCTAGACTTCAATATATATATAAAACTTCTTATAAGCAATCAACAACCAATACTAAGTAAAAAGGCTAATAAGAATGATCAGAATTATAAAATATATTTTAATGCTTTATAAGTTATCTCTAATTAAAATCATAATTTCTAAATTTACAGTATCTTATATGCCTTAAATATGAGAATCCATAGGAGAAATTATAACCACACTTAGGTTATTGCCATGAAATTGACACAATTAATTTAAAGATTTTGTGAAAATTTGATTCTTATTTAAATACTAGTAGTCATATATCTTATTCAAGTAATTATTTTCTATTAAAATAATAGAATTAGAAAGGTTAAAGATATAACATTGGAAATTATTCCATGAAAAAGGTATTAATTTGCTCATTAGCTCTACTCTAGTATGCACTTTTAGAAGTGTAAAATTAGATTCATGTTCTTTCACCTCACTTAACGTTTTTACTACAAATTCCATGTAGCATAGTTGCAATGCGTAAGATTCATATTGTGCTACCTTGGCACAATTCTAATGGTCCATTTGCAGACAGAAGAGGAATCCAGCTTCTTCCCACTCATTTTAATAAGATACTTTCTATTGAAACCTAGCCTATCTCAGAGTTGCATTAAATTTATATTTAGTAAATATACTGAAACTGTGAAAGTTTTATACAACAGAATTTAAAATATACGTTGAATGTAAAAACTTTTATAGTCTATTAAGGAGAACTAGTAATAAAATAGCACAACCTATTAGAAAAACTGAAATGCTTAGCTCCAACCACAAGGACAGTTTTGGTTTTGAGTTATTTCTTCACATACATTGTTTGATATAATTATAGTGCATAGAAAATTTGTTGTTTTCTGTTATTAGATATTTTCTTTTTGATTTCTTATATGAAATGTTTGAACTAAAACCCATTTGACATTTCAAGTGCTAAGATCTAAAAACCAATTCCTTGGAAAGGGGGTGTAGAAAAGTCACAAAAAAATTATACATGTTGAAAAGATTGTAACAAAAAATATAGATTGTTTATAAACAAGCTTGATAAGTTACAAGGTAAATATGTGGTTATATCAATGTTAATTCAGCCAAGCTCTCTAAAACATAGGGTTATCTAGGATGGTATGTGTGGTACATTCAGTTTCTTTTCTTTTTTAAGTTGTAATTTACGTATATCTTTTATCCCTTCCTTCTCCTCCCTCCAAACCCTCTTCCCACTTTTTCAAATTCATGTCCCCTGTTTTCATTAATGTTATACCATTATATTTTATTTGGTATAAAACACACACACACACACACACACACACACACACACTTTTCTAAACACCTAACTACAACCTCTAATATAGGTGAAAGCACATGAAGCCTAAACCCTACAATACACAAAGAACTACAGGCAACTAAGGAGAGTGGAAAGCAGGAGAAATAGTCTTCCCCAGGGAAGAGCACGTAAAGTTGTTACGCAATTCCAAATGGTTAGCCCTGAAAAATTTCATACAAGTAACGTTAAACACAGGTTGAGCACAGTTTCAATGATAAATTGGAAAAAATCTCAAAATCAATGATCATCTCTAAATTCCTGTTTCCTTAAATTCATTGTAAAATTTGTTATAATTAATTTGTTCTAGCATTAAAAAATGAATAAAATACTTTAAAGATTTAAATGAATTTTTCTTATATCTCAGAATGCCTAGTCCTTTCCTAGCATGGATGTGTTTAGAATGTTCTTAACTAAAAGGTAACCATGTGGTTTATGGAAAAACATTAGCTAAGATTAGTGCTTTTGCTTTGACTCAAACAAATTATTGCAAAAAATACTGATGATTTGTTTGTTAATTTACTCTTCTTTACTTAATTTAAAATACAGAGTAAGTTTATAATTATTTTCAATATTGCATTACATACTAGTAATTTAAATTGACTTAAATTGACTGTAATCTGCTCGTTTTACAAACTTTACAACAAAATTCAAGTTAATAAGCTCTTGGCCAACCTGGGGTCAGCAGCAAGGGCTACAGAGAGAACCTCAAAATAAATAAATAAATAAATAATTTAAAAAGAAAAGAAAAGTCAGTTGAAAGATTACAGCTGTATATTTAGTGAAATTTTTTAAAATCTGAACTCATGTTGACCCTATGATTATGTTGGGGGTGGGACAAGAAATACCTGACACCCCAGGAACTCTACAAGTCCAGAAAATTAGTCTCCTTTTTTTTTTTTATAAACCGTCTTAGGGAGAAGCATGGATTTACATATGATCAAATGAGACTTACTATGCCTTTGGCAGAGGCCTGTATCTACTATTTTGCGAAGAATAGAGGCTGTAGCTAATTTGCAACACCAGGTCAGAGGGGCATGTGCGGTCCTGTAATAGAAGGCAGGACAATATGGGTGTGAGCTTTCTGCAATGGGAATGCCATCTAGATGGATGTTGCTGTATCCTAAAGGAGGATTTTTTTGTAAGAAGCAATGTCATGCAATCTTACAGGACAGATGCTCATAGGACAAACACTTCAAGAATAATCATAAGGTGGATAAATATTATTAACCTGAGTGTACAGGCTCATCAGTAAGTTATTTACTCATCTTCCATTTTAAAAATGAAAAACCTGAGCTTATGGGAGAACAGGACTTCATATAGTGGTGAACAAATGCAATTAAAATCATCTGTTATATCAGCTTTTAAATTATATTATTTTTTATTTCATTATACTATAATATATTTACATCATTTCTCCCTTCCCTTTACCTCCTCTAAACCTTCTCATCTTGAAACTCTTGACCCTCTTTTTTTTTTTTTAATTCTTGGCCTCTACTTTTCATTAATTGTTGTAATACACACACACATACACTTTTACATTTCTGAATATATAAATACAACCTGCTCAGTCTGTGTCTTGTTACTTGTTTATCAGCCTGGTCATTTGGTATTGGATAAACAACTGGTGTGCTCTTTTCTAGCTATTTTCTTGCTCAGTTGTCTGTAGTTCTTTGTGTAGTGTTGAGGCCTCCTAGGCTTTCCTGCATCCACTCTAACATGTCTACTGTTGTTACCCTACTTCAGTTTCAGCAGTCATTTGTGTAAGACTTCATGGATGTAGCTTCTTAAATGAAGGTAAAGGCTATGGCTTTTTCTGCCCTAAGTATATGATTCACATGTAGTAGGAACTTTCCTGAATGATGATGGGAATTTAACTATATGCTTAATTTAATAAAATCAAGTTATACCTACCTCTTTTAAACTCATTCTATTATCCAGAAACAATTATTATTCTTAGAGGAATTCTGCGAGGAAAGGGGAAAAGAACAAATTGTATCATACGATCAAATGTATACTAAGTAGCTCAAAGTTAATTGGTTATTCTTTTCTCCACTATATATTTTACTTTAAATCTTATCATTGAGAAAAAAAAAGAAAAACAATACTGACAGAAATTGACTAAAAAGATACTGCAAAACCAATGCAGGCCAAGACACATAGACAGAAATTCCAAAACTCAGGGTAGAAGACAAAGGTAGAAGACCTGTTAAGGTATGCAAACTCAAGGCATCCCACAACAGTTATGGGAATTAAGGAAACAAGCATAAGACAAGAACTGATACACTCAATGGTGGGGCATCCAAACATGTGCTGGTTTGTTTTCTAAGAGAGGATGAATCTGGATGGGAGGTAAGGTGGAGAGGACCTGGGAGGAACTGGAAGAGGTGAAACTGTAATCAGAGTATATTATATGAAAGAAATTTATTTTCAAAACAAGAAAGAAATCAATGAAGGGAGGAGTGGAGATTCCCCCACCAGAAGGTTGCAAAGACAGAAGAGTGCTGATCTTTAATCTTGACTCTTATTGAAGACAGTAGTGGACTCTCAAACGTAGACTATAAGTCCTAGTGGTTATATCTATTAAACACTGCCATACCTAGGGGTCAGAGATTATTTTGAAAGAGGGGACAGAAAGATTGTAAGAGCCAGAGAACCGGGAGCTTTGTTATGAGATTGTGTCTCCTATTAACATCAGATGCTATACCCATCAAGTATCACCAACATGACCACTCAAAACAAGAATAACACGAAGGGACACATGAAACTGGACAGAAGAGAGACCAGGGGGCCTCAAAACTACCCAAAGAACTCTAGGGACTGAGTCAAGCTGGCAGCCGAAAAGGTGCCCCCCCCCCAAAAAAAAGGTCACACCAATTAGTTGTCTAGTGCCAAATCGCCAGCCCTAAAAACATGCATACAAGTTTTTTCCTGCTTGCCTTCCCAAGTGTCTCTCTTGCCGTCCTCCTTCCTTGACATAGGAACTCAACTTCTTCTGCCTTCCAATGTGAACCAATGCCAGCATATGCCCACCAATCCTTAGGCTGTTGACAAATCCATCTGTGTCAACTTAGCAGCTACTGGGTTCTCAGACTCCCCTATATGTAGCCATTATTAGTCTGTGTGACTTTTCTGTAGGCCACTCTAATGAAACTCTTTATGTATAGTGAACCTCCAGATGTCTGGTTGAGAAACCTTAGCAAATAAAGAAATCAGAGATTATGGCCCCTGAGACTCACAGGATGGGAATTCACGGCAGGCCATTATACAGCCTTACCAGTGCCTACCTTGTCTGAGTGCTCAAGAGAGAGAGAGATTGCTGGTGAATGATTATATGACATATGGTGAACAACCTACACGGTATTGCTAACACTGTATAGAAGTATTCTCTATAGCAGCTTGGGAAAATGAGAAAAGTAGTCCAAGGAGTAGACATTCTTTAAACACCAGCCTGTTAACAGTGCTTTGTTTCAAAATCTAAGTATTTCACTACAAAATGTTTTGTAAATATTTTGCTAGTCTTCACGTTCTTGTTTCATAGTCAGCATCAAGGTAAGAGTGCGTCCCTAAAATTAACAAGGCAAATACTTCCATAACAAATGGAAACAATTGCTTTATATAATAATCACACATTTTTCTATATATGGAGATATAGTCACTACAGTGGAAGTAGAGGAGTCACAGATAAGTAGGGTGGTGAGTATTATTTTGAGTATCCAGACAAAGGAAAAGACAAAGCCAGCCAGGTCAAAGTTGGGGACTGATGATAAAAATGCATTATGATGGAGATTCCAGAGCCAGCACAGAAGGGGCAGCACTGATTGAGAATGGTACCACCCAGGAAGAATTCCAAGGAAACAGGAGTGAGTGTAGCAGGGGTTTGGTTTTATTTTTTTTCCCAGTTCTGCATTCATAGCAGTAACAATATCTCTCATATAGTAGGTACTCAATAAAATCTTGAGTAAGCTCATTATGGAAGAAACTTCGCTGTAGTAACAGATGTTTGAAAAACAAATCTTGAAAGAGATAGAGCCTGAGCACAGTTTTCAAGGAAGAATGGAATTGCAACAGACTGCTCTGCAAGGGTGTTTAAATCAGGGAACTTATACTTGATAAGACATAGTTTAGCTTCATCTTATTCTTACACTTTGACAATTTTTTTTCAATTCATTGTTGCCTCCCATTTATCCACATTAACCTGTCATTTAGTATTGTCTTAGGGCTGTCTCACCTGCCTGTTGTAGCAGAACGGGCTTCAGAGGAGAATGTTTTTGACACTGATTGAGTAAATGCTCTTTGGTGATCCTGTTTTGTCTATGGGATTAGGTATGGCTCATTGGTGGCATTAATGGAGAAGTTGAAAATAACAGAAATGAAATATGAACTCAGTGTCCCTGACAAGCTACACTTGAGATGTCAGAAAAACATGGGAAATTAGTTTATAAATGTGTAAGTACAAATATACAATTTCAGAAATAAATTGAACATATTATTTTGCTTGTAATACTCTGGTGATATGTGCATCTAACAGTGTACACATTGAGTTGAAAAACAGGGCAAGGATTTTTGCAGTGGTCTCATTGGATAAACCTGAACTTTTATAACATTTCACTGTCCAGATGTTTTTCTTTTAATTCCCACACTTCATTACCCTTGACTCATTATTTTAAGATCACAGGAAAACAGAGATTTGGTTACCAGTTTAGTCAATGAATATTGTTCTCATGAAAGTTAATATCCTAGGTAGTAGAATATAAAAATTTACCATTGTTCTCAGAAATCCCAATAAACAGCATTTACATTAATAAATAATACATGAAAAATTCCAATGCTCAAGTAATATGGAAAATATACACAAATTTTAATGTGTTTTATGCCTATGGTTCTCTGTTTCTTCACAGATTAATGTAAGATTTAGTACATTTCAAAATTCTTCATGATCATGTTTTAACATGGAACAACTTTGTGATGGGAGAGATATTCTAAAAAAATGTTTATTTAAATCATACCACATAATTCCATAAGTATTATTCTATAAACTTTAGAGCTTTAGTTTAAATTTATTTCACTCAATGTTTATAAAATGTAAAGTAACTTGATGAGTAACACAAAGAAATGAAAAATTGACATTGAATTGTTTAAAAAAATAGCACTGTTAAAGTAAGATTTCAGTGAAATAATTGCAAAATAGCCTTGTGTACATGATGAAGCAAATTATATTTAACTTTTCAAAACTCATATCACTAACAGGATTCCCTGAACCTCAAATACTTACTACTCTAACCATGCATGAACAAAAATGAATAAATACTAAAAATGAGCTAAAGAAGAACAATTATAGATATGCTAACATGAACTGGAGAACATCCTCAAAGAACTACAGAAAACTCAGGGATGAAATAGCACACCAATTAATTATCTAATACCCAATGGTCATTCCTCAAAGCATTGTACTTATATACATAGGAATATATGCATACACATACATGTATATACAAACAATGAAAACAATCCCAAGAATTTGAAAGAAAGCAGAGAGGATTATATAGGGGGATTAAAAAGTGTAAAGAGAAGGAGTAAATCATGCAATTATAGTATAATCTCAAATTTTAAAAGAAAAATTTCAAGTTCATTTGATATATGCTTTCATCTATGGAAGAACTAACTTAGACATTATCATTCCAATACAGGTAATATCAGCAGTATACTGAAATATCCCCTGTACTTTTCTGTTCACAGTGAGGAAATATTCTACAAAGCAGTTTTCATTTTTGAAATAAAAATAGGATGAAGAATAAATAATGGTGATATGTGGTGGTATTGTGTTCCCCGATATATTGTGCACTCTAAAAAAACTTTTCTGGGGTCAGAGAACAGAACAGCCACAATATTAAACATAGAGGTTAGGCAGTGGTAGCACACGCCTTTAATCCTAGCATTCCAGAGGCAGAGATCTGCCTGAATCTCTGTGAGTTCAAGGCCACACTGGAAACAGACAAGCATGATGACTCACGCCTTTAATCCCAGGAAGTAATGGCAGGAGACAGAAAGGTATTTAAGGCGTGAGGATGAGGAACTAGAACCTGGTTAAGCGTTTAGGCTTTTGAGCAGCACAGTTCAGCTGAGAGGAAACAGAATCAGCTGAGGAATTGGCAAGGTGAGGAAGCTGTGGCTTGTTCTGCCTCTCTGACCTTCTAGCATTCACCCCAATGCTCTGGGTTTGTTTTCATTAATAAGAACTTTTAAGATTCGTGCTACAGTGACACAGTAAAACTACTTCAATTTCACCTCTAAGGTGAGATCATTAGAGAAAGGCAATTTGTTGTATTTAGAAATCATGTTTCGTTAGCAGTAGAGAGTAGCGATAACTGAAATTACATTCTTAAATACATAAACAAAAATTGCCCTACAGACAGAGAGTTTTGTCAGAGTGGTATTAGTATTCATCTTAAGAAAATATTGCAATAAAAGAGAAAATAGAAAAGAGAAATTTCATTGGGTTAGACTAAAAATCTCCTGAAGCTATTTACTAAGACTCGAAACAAATTGATCATATATCTTGCAAAATGCCTACTCTAAAGTGTTTATTAATATAAGAAACATGAGATAATATATCAGAACTTTGTAAATTATTTAATGAAAGCAAACTTTTGTTAACATAATTTGCATCATATTTAATTTTATTAACATAATTTTTTTAAAATACATTCAGTTTGTTTCCCAAGATTATTTCTAGAACAAGATCATGTAACTTGTATACTTCAAAGTATATCAGGTTAAGAACCCTTAATCTAAAAAATAACTTGAGTCTAAAAACACTAGAGTTGAGAATGGTTACTCATTTAATGATATAAAGCTTGCATAGCATGTACAAGACTTTGAGTTCCATTCAATACCTACACAAAATAAGTTCACTAAGAAAAAGATAGTTAAGGATAACACTTGGGTGTATATAATACTAATTCTGACAGTATTTGAAGAAAGGATCTTTTTTACACAATTAACTTTCTTCTTTAAAACCCAAACAATTGATAATTTCAGGATTATGTTTATTTATTTGTGAGGTTGAGATAAAATAGTAAAGACAGTGATCAAAATAGGGATAAAAATTGTAGACAAATTTCTAACTAGTCTTATTAAATTAAAAAAAAAAAAAACCATAGAGCCAAGTATAGGGGTGAAAGCCTTAGAGAGATCAGAAAAAGCCACCAGCCAACCTTACCTCACCAACTCTGCAGCTTCCAAATGCGAGCTACTTTCTGTCTATGCACACCTTTATATGCCTTGCTTTTCTGCCCTCTCATTGGCTCTTATCCCAGCCACCTCACTTCCTTGTCACTGCCTGTCTGTACAGAACTCCAGGTCTCTATGGTTGGTACTGGGATTAAAGCATGTGTCAACCATGTTTGGCTCTGTTCCCTAGTATGGCCATGAACACACAGAGACCCTGCCTGCTAAGTGATGGGATGAAGGGCATGTGCTGCCTGACTATATTTACTTAAAATGGCTAGCCTTTTCCCTCTGATCTCTAGGCAAGCTTTGTTTATCAAAGCACAAATAAAATATCACCACATTTCAGCACAAATAAAATACCACCACGAAAAGTAACAACAATGATCATGGTGGCAAAAACACTTTGTTGAATGGCATAACCCTATACTTGTTCTCTTTGGATCTTAGGTAGGTAGTTACTTATTTAGTTACTTTGTTAGCAAGCTAGCTAGTTTGTTTGATTAAGGAAGAATCTCATTTTGTAGGCTAAATTGCCATTGAGATACCATATATCTCAGGCATACCTCCTACTCAGAGAAACACCTCTGCCTCATTTTACTAAGTGAGAGATTACCAGTGTAAGCCACCACATCTCCCACATAAAATTTGTGAGTTTCTAAATTTTTGAAATTAAAGTATAATTCCATCATTTACCCTTTCCTTTTCTTCCTTCCAAACCTTCCTAAATATATAAAAATATTTTTATATATTTAGGAATATATATATATATGTAGTTAATATAAATACATAAATGTAACATGATCAGTCCATATACTGTCATTTGTATGTATTTGATTTAAGGGCTGACCATTTGATACGTCTCTGTAAACAAGACCTCAGCAAAGATGACACCAATAATCATACTAACAAAGAAGGTGGAAATCTCACAGGGCCTCAATACTAGACAAAGAACTATAGGTAAGTAAGGAATGCCAGGGCAAGAAAAATGGTCTTCACCACTGAAGAGCCACGTGATATTCTTTTAAATGGAAACACTTCCTAGGTCTATCATGGTGGACAAGCACTATGCCTAGAAATTATTTTTATTATTTTTTTTCATATAATAGTTTAATTTATTCTTCCTCTCCCCTAAGTCCTCCAGGATCTTCCCCACTTCCTTACCTAGTTTCCCTTTATATCTTCATAGCATGATAGTCTATTTCTTCTTCCTTGAAAAAAATCTCCTCTATAACCCCCAGTCGCTTAGTAGCTAGAGAACATCTGTGGATATTCTAAATGAAACACACATATTTAAAGCATAAAAGTTAATAACTTCATAAAAAGAAACCATGTAATGTTTGCATTTCTAAGTATAATGGACTGTGAACCTAATAAGTCTTACCAATAATCTCGATAGATAATGGACATTGAAGAGACCCTGACACTATTATTCTGTTAAATGAAGAGTATTAATCCAGATTCGACTATGGTATTGTTATATCCACCAGTAAGATATTTTTGCACCCTCATCATAGAAATTTCTGTTTGTATAAAATGATGCACACAGAGACCCACAACCAAACAGGTCTAGAGAATAAGAAACCATAGGATGTTCAGACCTAAATGGAACATATATACTGCATACCTTTATACAAAGGTTCAGGTATCATTGTGAAAGAGGTGGCACAGAGCCCATAAGAACCAGGCGTGATAGATGACTCTAAGGAAACTGTGTGTTCTAGGCATAGCTAGGAAACTGCACATAGGAATTCTTAGAGGTTAAAACTGCACACATAAGATCTGTGAGAGCACAAACCACATGAACTCTAGGACTGACAGGGTAGATGGGCACAAAGTTCACCATTAGTCGATTAGCTACTGCCAATTATTACCTGCTGGGAGAGGACGGGTAAGTTTTCTTCTCAGAGCATAGTCCCTGATGAGTCAGCCATACTCCAGTGGAAGGCCACACATTCAAAAGCACTTGACTAGCAACTACTGGCCTTGATGGAGGTGGGAGAAAGATGCAGAGATGGATGGAAAGGGTAAGGGAGTCAGACACTGGAAGACAAAGGAGGGAGGGTGACTATGACAAACACCATTGTGTGAAAGTCTCAAAGAGCTAGCAAACATATTTTTAAAAGAAAAGATAACCTTGTAAACAGACAATCAGGAACCTCAGTATAAAATCTGCGCTATGAAGTTCTTAGAAATATTGTATGTATGCAATATCTACTAATACCTGAAGCCTCATTAGAACAAAACACATAAAGTATAAACTAAATAAAGGAAACATTGTTATATAGGATTTCAAGTTTTTTTTTTTTAAAGTCTTTCCCCCCAAACTTTATTTATTATGTATACAGTGTTCTCCCTCCATGTATGCCTGCAGACCAGAAGAGGGCGCCAGATCTCTTTACAGATGGTTGTGAGCCACCATGCGGTTGCTGGGAATTGAACTCAGGACCTCTGGAAGAGCAGCCAGTGCTCTTAACCACTGAGCCATCTCTCCAGCCCCGGATTTCAAGTTTTAAAAAAATGTGTCTAAAGGATAAGCCCATGTGAGGAAGAATAAAAGAGAAGTTCCAGGCAATTCAATATCGAATAGACAGTGCTTTTCTGCAATGTTTTCAGTTTTCAGTGAATTTTTGTTGGTTTTAATAATGAAGTAAGTATTACATTTTCATCTGTTTACACTCACTGGAGGAATAACTACTTTGAATAAATAACTTGTCATAAATATAACAGAATCAATAACGTATACTAAATATTTTAGGTCTTTTGTGATATAGGCAAATTTATAAATTTGAATAATTATGAAGAAAAAACACTGTAAATATGCAGTAATAGTAATGATTTTTAATAATTAATTTAATGATTTTTAATGCTTATATATAATGGTGTTGAAGATAACACTACTTTGACACTTGTTAAAGTGCTAGGGAAGATTGTATCCAGGGCTATTAAAATTGAAATATATCAGTAAAGGATCAATTATACTCAACTACAAGTACAATGAGAAATGAAGATTTCTAGTGTGATGGCTATACTTGGTTGTCAATCTGACTACATCTGGAATTAACTAAAACACCAGAATGTCTGGGGGCACATGTGAGGGATTTTTTTTTTTTTTTTTTTTTTGCCTAATTGGATCATTTGAAGTGGGAAGTTCCACCTCTAATCTGTATCTTTGAGGTGGAAAGAGACACCTTTAATCCAGACCTTTTTAGATGGGAAGGGCCACCACTAATCTGGGCCACCCTTTCTGCTGGAAGGCTATACAAAGAGCATGGAAGAGGCAACCTCTCTTTCTTTCTACCCACTTACACCTGCCTTGCTAGCAAGTCCATTATTTCATTGGCATTAAAATCTACTTCTTTAGGATTCTAGCCTTTATGGAAGACTAGAGACATCCAGTTGAGACATCCAGCCTCATGAACTAAACAATTACTGGATTCTTGGATCTTCTGTGCATTGGTACCTGTTTATAGATTAGCTGGAACACAGCCTGTAAGTCATTCTAATAGAGCCTATATATATATATAATATATATATATATGAAATATAATATTTATATAATATATTATATACAAAGGGTATCTGTTATATATGTATATATATATATATATAGAGAGAGAGAGACAGAGAGAGAGACAGAGACAGAGAGAGAGACAGAGAGACAGAAAGAGAGCTAGCTTCATTTTATAAATTCTGTCAATCTACATAACCCTGACTAATACGTCTAGCCAGGACGTGACAATGGGAGTATGCCAGGATTTGGAAAATTACTAGGTGATGAGTAGTAATGAGATAATTACACGACTTCAGCTGAAATCAAGACAAAAATGACCAGACAGCTATGGAGAAAACAATCTAATCAGAGCTAGGCACGGCAATGTGTGCCCCCAATACTATTATTCTAGGAAGAAGAATGATGAGAATCTTAAAAGTCCAAGGGCTTCTTGAACTATATGATTTTGAGGTTATCCTGAGCTACGGAAAGATGCTGCATGATAACTATTCTTGTCAAATTCTTGTGATTTAGATTCACTGAAACATAAACTTCTGCATATGTTTGTGAAAGTATTTCCTGAGTTGCTTAACTGAGGTGGAGAAACCTACCATGAATGTATATCACCTCGTGGTCTGGGGTCCCAGGTTGAGAACAAAAGAGAGAGTGAGTGGAACATCACAGGAGCATTCATCTCTTCCCACTTCCTGAATGTCAATTCAATGTGATCAGGCACATCATGCACAGAGCAATGTATTTTCCATTCCAGGGTGGATTGTACATTCAAGCTATCAACCAATGTAATTATTTCTTTCCTGGAGTTACATTTTCAGATATTTGGTCACAACAACAGCAATAAAATAATGACTATAACTTGTCTCAAAGAAGCAAAATGGACTTGATTAGTCTTTGAGAGAAATTGTGAGTAGTTATCCAGGCCTGGTGGGTAAGGACAAGGGCATGAGTTTGAAGACAAGTTGATA
>CABHPP010140483.1:0-45443 GCA_902168425.1 Peromyscus attwateri | reverse complement strand
TACCGGACCTATCTCTTCCAGCATCAAAACGTAAATTAATAGGAAGATAGATTAGTTTGCTTCTGTTTCTGTTTCCTTCCTGTGGTTGGTGGAAGCATTATGTGAGAGGAATCTACGGTACCAGGCCAGGTGAGGGCTACCTATGGCCCATACACCAGGGCAGCAGCCTGGAGGCAGTCAAAAAGAGTCCTCAAATACTCAGTTTTGTGTCTTTGCTAATCATGGGTGGAAGTTTAAAGTTGTGTTTGTAACTGGTCTTCGAGCATGAACGTTTGTAGCTCTGAGTGAGACTAGAAACAATATAATGGAAAAGATGTCTTGGTGGTTTTCAGAGTAGTGGAAACATAAGATTTTTATTATGTACATACTATGCATGTACTTTAGGGAAAGGGTACAGTATAACTAAAAAGATGAAGGAGAAATTGGATGAGAATGCAGAGTTCCTAGGACCACAGAACAGCTTCACACAGCCAGCTGGCCTACGCATACCTTTCCGCACTGTAACCTTTCCTATTATCCCACTTCAGTGCCCAGCTTCTCTGGATGGATGAGTTTATAGAGTGCTGCTTGTTGTTAGTTACTGTAATCGCTGCATTTCACACTGTTGGTCCACATGCAACTCTTAGAAGCTGGCGGAGGATTGAACTACAGTGCTCTCTGCTGCTTCCTACATTGTGTGCTCTCTCTCTCTTTCTCTTCCTTTCTCTCTCTCTCTCTCCCTCTCTCCCTCCCTCCCCTCAAGTGGTCATAATTTATAGTCCTCTGTAGCATTTACCCAGTTTTCTCACTCTCCTAAAAATAAACAAGACTGATGAAGATTTACTTTACTTTATGCACAGGGAATGTGCTGTGTGTTTGAAAGTAGCTTGGCGATTCTCCGTGGCCTGGCTCAAAGGTCCCATATTTGGGGGCCGATACAGAAACTGGGTTGCTGGACCATATATCTGGGGTGATGAGGAGGATAGGAGATGCAGTCTAAATTGTGGATGTGGGTGGGATAATGTTACTTCCCACTTTACAGTTAAGATGCTCATTTGTGAAGAGCAAATGGATTAATGTGTCAGAAGAACTCCCAACAAGTACCTACTGTAGAGTTAGCACTCAGTAAATACTAGTATTTCCTGGTACAGCCATATCATCACTTATATTTGGTTTTCTCAGCCTCTGTTGGCTTCCTTCCTGATGTCTTTAACTGTCATCTGAGTTCACTTTCTATTGCTGTGATAAACACCACAACCACAAGCAACTTGAGGAGGAAAGGATTCATTTGGCTTATACTTCCACATCATAGTCTATTATCAGGAGAAGCCAGGGCGGGAACTCAAGGAACTTGGAAGCAGGAGCTGAGGCAGAGGAGACCTGTGGCACCGCCCACAATGGGCGGGGTTCTTCCACATCAATCATTAATCAAGAAAATGCCTCACAGGCTTGCCTATGAGCCAGTCAGTCAGAAGTACTTTCTCAGTTGAGGTCTGTTCCTCTGGGGTGATGATAGCTTGTGTCAAATTAACAAAAACCTAACCAGCACAGCTGTGAACTCCGGTAGACCCTCCTCCCCTCCCTTCTTCTCAGCTCAGAAGGGCTCCTTTCATCTGGTCAACAGAAAGATCCTTGCTTTCCAGTGCAAGGCTGATAGTTCCTCAGACCTTTCTGTGAACTCAGAAACCCAAATGGCTGGTTTCCTATTTACCTGTTGTATTGATTTGGACTCTGGCTAGAAACCAGGAAGCATCTGAAGAGGGGATGGAATAAGCTGCGGTGGTGGAGGTCAGAGAAGGGAGCCAGGTCTTGTGAATAGCGTAGAACCCATGAGTGGGTTGCTCCTGGCTCCCAGGCTAGCTAGCAAGCTGCCTCGGTGAGGAAGGAGCTTGGTGCCAAGCCTGACAGCTTGAGTTTAATCCATGGGACCCACTCGGTGGATCAGGAGGATTCTCACACACTGCTTTCTGACCACCACAGATGTGTCATGGCACGTGACCCCCTCCAAGTAAATAAACGTAATAGTAATAAAAAAAAAAGCGCCCCCACCTCGGAGTGCTTCCCTCACGGAGAGGAGTGTTTGTTACCCACTCATCTGCAGGTAGGATAGAGTCTGGAGACAAGCACACCACCTTGCACCCATTTCTGCAGGGCGAGCCTTCTCAGCAGAGCCTCGGCAGGGCCTCAGGATGTGTCTGGCAGACTTGGTGCTCTTACAGCAGGGGGCAGGTCCGTGTGTGTCACACCCCTGAAGACCCTCCAGAGGGGCAAAGTGTGGCGGTGTCATCCGGGACACTGATGCAGGCTGGGCCAGTGTGTGTGTCTTAGTTCTTAATGAAACACTTTAAAAAGTAAAGGAAAAATGAAAATAGAGAAAGGCAAAGGACAGAGAAAATCCTTTGGTATAGCTGCACAGTATTTGTACTTATTTTAGGCACAAGCCGGGAACTCCCTGTCATCACCATTTGATTTTGTTTTTCTGTGTTGTAAGCTAAGTGTTATTTCAAAAGAGTCAAATGTAAAAAAAAAAAATAAATAAAGTATAAAGGAAACAATTTATAATAAACTAAGTTTACTACTGAAGAAAAAACCCAACATTGAAACATTTGGCCTGGCCTGAATGTGTAGTTGCAAGGGCCCTGGTGTACGCGGTACTGTTCCCAGGCCTTTCACCAGCCGACCCTCCCGCCCAGAGCGGCGTCCGGGCCTGGAAGCTCCACTGTGCAAGGCCCGTGCAAGTGTACATTCTTAATCTCCTGAGCCACATCCTCACTCTGCCCGTCTCGTGTTTAGATAGGTGCTGCTATGCAAACACTTAGAGTGTGTGTGCTGCTGCCTTCCGCTTCAGCCAGGAACGTGCTGTTCAGGTTTGTAGCCCGGGAGCTAACAGGCGATATCTCGGCCCAGGTGTGTTGCAGGTGGCACCATTGAGATGTTTGTACAGTGGCCCAGTTGCCTCTTAGGACATGTCTTAGAACATGTTCCTGTCAAAGACCACGCTTGACTATAATCTTCAGGAGTTAGGCTGTGTTTTGAGGTTGGGGTACTTAGACATCATCCCCCCTCCCCCCCGTATTGAACCCAGGGCCTTGTGCATGTTAAAAGTAAGCACCGAACTGTTGCCGCCCCCGTTTTGAAAAAGTCTGGAGGCAGAGTCTCACTTAAGTTTCCTAGGTTGGCTTTGAACTCCTGATCCTGCTTTGTTTGGGAGGTGCTGACAATAAATGCTATGAAGTGATTATGTTGGATTCCTTTAATTTACGACTTATCAACTACTCTGACTTGCCATGGTAAATTTGCGTTTTAAAATTAGAATGAAATGGAAACACCAGTTAAGCGCCACAGATGTGGCCGTGTAAGAGCTGCTTGGAGTGAGAGGAACAGACGAAAGATTCTGGAGCTCTGGGCACAAGTCATCTCTGTGGGACATTCTTATTTTTAAAATTGTGTGTGTGCATGTGTGTGTGTGTGTGTGTGTGTGTGTGTGTGTGCGCGCGCGCGCGCGCACTCACATGCATCCATGTGTGTTTGCTGTGTGTGCCCATGTGTTCATGAGAGGCCAGAGGAAGATATCAGGTGCCCTTCTCCATTGCCCTCTGTCTTTCCCCAGACCTGCAACTTGTCCTTTTTTCTGCTTGACTAACTGGCCACAGCCTCAGTAGTCCTCCCTCCTCCCTCCTCCCTGGCACTGGGCCCACAGCAGTGTATGGCCACACTTAGCTTTTTGCGAGGTTTCTGGGGATTCGAACTCATGTCCTTATACTTAGGTAACAAGCATTCTTTCCCCACTGAGCCATCTCCCCAGACTCTTCTTGGATTTTTCTTAATGAATGGAGTCATTTGTTACTTAGTCGGGCAGGAGGAATGTGAATATGGAGGGATCATATAGATAGATATTTGCATGAAGATACAGAAATTACATAGTATTTATGATCTTTGTGCCATCTCTAAGCAATGGTTCCTATTTGTGGGAGGAAGCCCAAATGGTCACTGTTAATCTTTCCTAATTTAAAAGACCAACATCGCTTGTCATTTTTCTGTTGCTATTTAGAATGGCTTCATCTCAGCTTTGACAGAAGAACCAAGAGACGAGAAAAGAGGGTTCTCATCTTCTTCTGGGGTCTTTGTTTTTTGTTTCTATTAAGATGAGCTTTTGAGAGGTCCAAAGAAGAGAGGGTATAAATGGCATTTAAATGTACTTTTTCTCAGGAATAGAAGTCAGTGCTGTTCTTGTCCCCTGCCACTTGCAGCTTGATTTTATCTGAAGCCTGTAACTGACAGATTCTGTGTAAGAGGAAGTGGCTGAATGTAGACCTAGCGTACACACAAGTGTGCACGTGTTCATTCTTGACCTGCTCTTATTTTTATTTTGAAACAAACCTAGAAATCTGAACAAATTGGAGAATTACTTTGCATTATAAAAATTTATATTGTGTTTGTAACAAAGGAATTCCTTTTTTTTTTATTTTGTAAAAAATGGTTTTTCGAAACAGGGTTTCTCTGTGTAGCTTTGCGCCATTCCTGGATCTCACTCTGTAGACCAGGCTGGCCTTGAACTCACAATGATCCGCCTGCCTCTGCCTCCTGAGTGCTGGGATTAAAGGCGTGCGCCACCACCGCCCGGCAGGAATTCCTTTTAAAAAAATTATATATCTTAATATTTTGGAAAAAACAACTAAAATTGAATTCTCACATACCCTTGTAGGCTATTTATGTGTGAAGCTGTAATAGCACTTATGCACCCAGCAAAGCTCTTACTACCTTCTAAACTGTTTTTGTGCCCGAGGGGACATACACTATTACAGTTAAAAATTATCCCTGTGAAGACCTCATCTCAGTGTTCCCCAGCATCTCCTGCTCTCCAGAACCTGCCGTTGAGCAGACAGGAGATAGAGGTGGCCCCCGGTTCCCTCAGACACGAGTCATATAGTTTTCACAGTTGAAACCTTTGGCCGTCTGCTAACATTTATTTACTCTTACTTTACAAGCAGCTTGAGGATGAGGTTGCTCAGCTCATTCTAGGTCAGAAGTGAAATGGTGGCGTGTGAAAGAGGAGGCAGGATATGGGTGGGAAGGGGCGTGCAGTTTGTGGTGATACCTGATGTGGGCAGAAGGGACAGAGCCAGGAAAACTTGAAAACATTTTATGGTGGACTTGTAGAGATTTAAAAAACCACACTAACGAAAACAAACTCAGATTAACCCCTTCACTCCTTATAGTATAGAAACTCGCTTCCCAACCATCTTATCTATGGACATGCTAAAGTCTTCCTTCTTCACCAACTCACTGTATGGATTATATAGCTGAGATGGCATATTTAAAGACATGGACCATGGTCTTGGGCTCACAGTCACAGGAAAGCAGGCATTAGCTGAATCTTACAGTGGGGTGAGTCTTAGGGCTAAACTAAGAACACCATGTTGATGTCTGCACAGAGTCAAGGTCACACTTTTCCACAGTTCAAATTCAAACACTCAGAACAGTGAGTTTGTCTTAGCATCTTGGCTAGAAGCCAGTCAAATCTGATAACCAGCCAAAAATAGTTTCCCCGTACTTTCTGCCTTGTTTGATATTTCAGTGTTTTATTTAAAAGTATAAAGATGTTTAAGGATGGGCGCTAACTCCGCGTGCACTGGAGCACTTGTGTGCACACCTGTATTATCTTTCTAGAATGTGAAAAGTTATGAATTCCAACATAGGCCTGTCTGTAGGAGTTTTGGAGGAAGGATCCTGAGCTTTTGGTATTGAAAATGTATGTGTGTGTTCAATTTTAACTTTTACATATTCCTGGTACATGGTACTACACTACACAATCTGAGAATGCTGCCATACCAGTGCATGTTCTACACTGAATACATCCCCTCTCTCACCCCTGCTCATTGAGTCTCCTTCGTTTCTCCAGGCTTGTTTTGTTTCTGCTTTCATATCATATGTGATTTTTATGTGTCTTATCGAAGATCTAGGACCTACATACGAGAGACAACATTTGTGTTTCAAACACTGGCTTAATCTCATATATAATATTAGAGGGACCAGCCTTAATATTACACATCCCAGGGTCTCAGGAGAGAGAACTACAAACGGCGAGGACTATTTTCGGGAAATAGAATCTCAGCACGCAGGGCTCTTTGTCCAGTCATTTATTCTTCCAAATCTTCTTCTCCGTCCTCCTGTGCCCAGGGAGTCCCGGTATATATATACACTTACAAGCAGTATTCCCTTGGCAGCGCAAAGCCAGGCTTCCAGGGTCAAATGGAGGGGTGATAAGAATCACATAGAGGGGCAGTAACTGTTAATTATCATTTGCAACCCAAAGGGGAAGTGACTAATGAATTAACTAAAGGCTAAATTCGGGTAATATCTAAGAAGAGGGATCTTATGTGCTCTGCTATAGTCTTAAACGTGATTGGTAGAAAACGTTAAGAATCTATTAAGTTGCTAGGTCAATGGGAGAAAATAAAACTGTCTTCTTTTTTCCTGTGGCTCCTATCTGTCCAAGCTGTCTGCCATTTTTCTGCAGGGTGGGGGAAAGTGTGCTTGGTCTCTAGGCAACCTGTGTACAGCTAAATACCTCTGGTGATAGTTAAAGGGAGATCTGGAACTAGAGGAAAGATTTGGGAAAGGAGATAGTTAAGCTTAATTGGCACATCCGCCAGGCCTTCTCAAACAGGTAGTCTGGACACTTAAGTCTGTTCTTAGACAGTACAGAGGCATCTCTGATAAGGTACTTTCCTCTGTCTGGGGACGGTCCTGGCCGGATGCTGCAAATGACGATAATTACAGGAGGCTTGAACTGGGGTTCTGGCTGTGCATAGCTGTCAGTGCACAAGGTTATCTAAATATTCCTTTAGTAGAGGGGAAGTGGTGCCCAATAAATGATGGAAAAGCTACAACAGCGCACAAGAAACTCATAGCAGGAAACGGCTGATAATCAAAAGCCAAATATCATCAGGGCTCCTTGAGCCTCAGCTTGACCTCCGGAAGGCCCTTGGCTTCTTCCAGGTATTAGCTTTGTCATAATCAGCTGAAATCCCACTTTGTATATTTTTGTGGCTTGTAGCATTAATCCACTTAATGTAAACTTCAGTTGCATGTATTTTCCTGCAAGTCACATAACTTCATTTCTCTATGGTGGAAAAACTTGCATTGTGTGTTTATGCCACATCATCCCTTCCTCTGTGGTTGAACACCTCGGTCAGCCCTGTGACTTAGCTCCTGTGAGTAGTGCTGCAAGTCAACCCTGATGCGCCAGTGTCTCTGGGGTGAGTTGACGTGGATGTGTATTGGAGTTGATTGAAGGGAAGCGTGCCGGGTGAAGACACGGTAGATGCTGAATGTTTGATTGCCTTAGAAGTGTTGGTGGACCCAATAAACACGAGCCACTGTGTTCTCTCTCCCTCTGCACAGCAAAGCGAAAAGGAGAGCTTGCTGAAGGAACGAGATCACATCTTGTCAACGCTGGGTGAAACAAAGCAGAACCTGACGGGACTTTGCCAACAAGTGTGCAAGGAAGCCGCTCTGAGTCAAGAGCAGATTCAGATCCTCGCCAAGTACTCGGCCTCAGACTGCCCACTTTCTTTTTTGATTTCTGAGAAAGGAAAAAGTATTCCCGATGGTGAACTTGCCTTTCCTTCAGTTTTCAGCCTGTCTGATGTGCCTCCGGCTGCACCACCTCCCCGTGGGCCAGGGAGCAGCAAGGCAGGCCAGGAACTGGCGCACGAGTCCCCAACGACGACGACAACGACGGCGCCAGCCGCTGCAGCCGCCCTGGAGCAGGCCACACTATTGGAACCCTGTCGGCAGAGTGGCGGGATCTCAGACTTCTGTCAGCAGATGACTGACAAGTGTACTACTGATGAGTAAACCGCACGAGCACCCCTCAGCCCATGGATTTCCTACTGAAGTGTTGGCATTGTCTCGAGAGCTGCATATGGCCATGTCTTCTTGCTTAGGAGCCCTGCTTCCCCCTGGTAGCTTCCTACTGAGGGAATTTCTCTTTGGAGGTGACCCTGAGTTCTCCTTGATTTTCCACAGGAGATATGACATGATTTACCTCTTGGATGCTGAAAAATCACATGTGAAAATAGAGAGTAATAATCTCCCAGTATTCAAAAGTAACTACGTCAATGAAAACTGCTGTATCCGTTTCAACAGCTCGAAGCATGTGCACGTGGTCTGCCTGGCCCGCAGAAGCTGGAACATCTCCCTTTCGGCAGTATACTGATCAAAAAGAAAAGTCCTCCCCAAGCTGTGCGGTGGCGTCACTCAGGAGCCTTCATCCCAAACTCCTGTAGACAGGAAAGTGTATCATCAGCACTGAGAGTGTTTGGGTAGAGCTGTAACGTGGAAAAGAAATCATCTTTGAACTCTGACGCTCCACTCCTCAGCTTCTACCAAAGTCCAGCATGGGCTGGACCTGGTGACCCCGAGGCTGCCTTGGCAGGACTTAGTGAAGGGCCACAGCTGACCTGAGCTGGAGACCTCCTCTCCTCAGTATTGACTAGAATTTCTGGCTGCATAAACAGTAGATAAATGTCATTTCCTCTGCGGTCTCTGCCATGTCTAGGCCAGGTAGGAACTTTCTGTTCCCTTCTTGTCCCTTGGAGGAAGAAATGGGAGTTAGGCTGGATGGTGTGAGTGTGCACAAGCTGGCCAGAACCATAGTTGCCACAGATCTGGAAAGCTGCACACTGCGAGAGTCTGTACATCATCTCGTCGCAGGTCACTGATGCCCAAGAGGGCATTGGCATCCTAATGAAGAGCTGTGGTGTGTAGAAAGCCTTGTTGGAGCAAACATGGATCCACAGCTCTGCTGGCGTTTGAAACCATGGAATTCGGTCTCAGTCCATTGTGGGTTTGCACTTGAGAAGCAGATTGAATCCTTTTCTTTTTTCCCACCCCCTCTTTGGTGTGGTGTAAAGGCACACACATCACTTTGACTTGGACATTGAAAAGTCAGTCTTGTGCTTCTTTTAATGCTGGTAGAAAATGAATTTATAATAATCTGAGCATCTACCCCATAACATTTTGCAGTGATTCTTAACCATTCTGGAATCTCACTCTGTAGACCTCAGCAGTAGAACCTGTATATATAGGTTCAATATCCCTCTTCAAGGAATGTGAAATGCCTTAAAATTGGAAATGTTCTGAGTACCGAGCTGATAGCAGATGTGGGATATTCCAATCCCGATCTCATGAGGCAGGTTACAGCCAAAACAGGATATTCAAAATCTTCTGAGAGCTTTTTTAAGCTATATGTAAAAGGTACATAGGAAGTTCATTAAGACTTTGGGGGAGGATCTAATCTTCAGGCTATCTCATAACATTCTGTAGAAGTGAATATTTGACAATAGGAAAAAATCTGAAGTGTGAAACACCTCTGTTCTCAAACACCTCTGATGAGGGAGTCTCTCAGGATGCTTCCAGAAGCATTTGTAGAGTCCTGTTTGAAAGCACAGGGGAACAGCCAATAGGACTTCATCTCTGCAAGTCACATATCTGAAAGAGACTTCCCTTCACTGTCGGCTGCATCTAATGAGGGGGAGGGGGGCCACTCACACCAGAGAGCCACCTGAGTGTGGTATCCGGTCGGTAGCCAGCTGATGTTCGCTTGAGAAGATACGGGGACCAGCATCAATATTTCATAATTTCATAGTTGTCGGATGATGCCCTTTTTTCTTGGGGTGCAGGGAGGGAGGAAGGATAGTGTGTATTTTATCTTTGGAAGAATTATTTTCTAAAAACTTTGAAAAGTCCACTCAGTTCTTCTGGGAGAGAATGCTCACTGTGACAGTGCATCCCATGTTACAAAAGAGCTGTGTACATATGTATTTGTCCCCACGCAGCTATTTGATACTTGTAATTGTAGATTTCAACCTAACATAAAATAATATGAGAACTTCTCTGGTTTACAAAGTGTAAAATCCTATACAAGCCAATGGAACCCTTGATTTCCTACCTCACTGTACACTCGGCTGTCCGCCACCAGTTTTTGTGTGTACATATGACAAATTTTTTGCTTTAAATGTAACTGTAAATGTTTGCTTTTGAAGTTACTTAACATTTTATGATAAAACCCAGCTCTCTCCTCAATTTAAAGATTTTTTTTTAAAGACACTTGGTTTAAATTTCTCTCTACCTATGAACAGTTTAGCATTAAGGGTTAATTTTAATGGTGTTTGGTAATTGGCCAAGTGTAATCTTTTTTAAAATTTAGCATTACTTTTAACAGCCAGCATATAATACAAGTAACTACACTACCTCATACCTATGTGATTTTCAAGTTGTATTAGATGGACAGGAAAGATTTTACCTTTGTCTTTTGGCCATAAGGTGGGTAAGTTTTCTGTATATTGCATAGCATTACACATTTATGCCTATTTTAACGTGAACTTTTAAAGACATTTTTTTTTCTAAGAAAATTTGTTTGATGGCAATTTTTTTTTGGGGGGGTGGATGCCGAAGACAAATGATAGGATATGTGTACAACGTATGCCTTTTCCTTCATGCAGTGTTTTGACAATGTTTTTAGTTTGTGTTTTGCCTAGTCACACAATCATTGCTCCTTGTTGTATGATCCAGCCTTCTCAATGCCTGGTGATTTTTTTTTTTTAAAGTTGTCATGTCTGACTCAATACAATAATGTCATCTTAAATTTTTGCCCCTTGTTTGAATCCTATAGCTACAAGCAAATACTTTGTTAACTTGTTATATTCAGAATAAATATGGATATAACATTGGTTGTCCACCTGCAGGCTTTATAACAATTTACTGTAGCTTGATGCTTAGCCAGTTTTAAGTTAGGAATTCAATATGTATGATACAGGGGATAGTGGAGATGGCCTGAGGACACTCAGCCACATTAACAACTTGGAAAAAAAGAGAAGCAAACGGCAATGTTACAGTGAATTCTCAGGTGAACCTTTCAGTTACAAAAACATCTATTTTGAATTTGTAAATATTTTAACTGTTTTATTAAGGCATGTACTAAACTATTCTTTGGCACCTGTTGGGTAGAATGAAAATTTAAAGCCATAATGGTAGAAGATGGCGTACTGATTGTAAAATAAACAGAAATAATAATATTGATTTTTTTGTATCTTTCATAATATAATTTTTCTAACTGCAATAAAACCACTGAACTTATATATTCATGTCCTATTAAGCCCATGTTTCATTAGAAGTACACTTTATAATATTTAATTTACATTTTCTTCCTAATATGCTTGTCTAAATGTGTCAAAATATAAGTATTAGATGCTGATGGTAGACTGACAGTTAAATAAAGTTCCTAATACCGCTCTTAATTGAATAGAGTTGTACATTCCATGTCTCCCTACTCATGTGAACTTCCGAATGGTAATCCTTTGATCAGTTACTACAAGTCAGCTTATGGGTTGGTAGGGGAGAATTTTTGATTAGTTGATTATCTTATGTCTGAAAAAAGACCCCCAGTGCTCTGGTATTGAACACGGATTTTAGCCTTGCATTTGATTTACTTAATTTCAGTGAATTAGGTGCATGTAAAGGGTCTGAGGAGATTGGTTTGTTGGTAAAGTGCTTGCCACGGACCTGAGTTCAGTTCCTAGAACCCATATAAAAAGTGCCAAGCATAGCCATGGGTGCTTGAACCATGGTGCCCAGTGACAGCAGCATCGGGAGACGCAGAGTCGAGCAGATCCTTAGCGCTCTCTGACTGCCAACCTGGCCTACTTGGTGAGTCCCAGGCCAGTGAGAGACACTGGTATCTTGAAGAATGACATCCTAGTTTATCCATGAAACACGCACACACAGATTTCTCTAATCTGTTGCTCCAACAAGGCCTTGAGATCTGAGCTTTGAGCAGCTGCCTGGTTTTGAGGCCATCCAAGGGGGTAAAAAATTAGCCTGAGATAGGTAATTAACATTTGAACCTGTAACATTGCAACTTCTAATCAGTCCGTCTGCAGACACAGCTACTTTCTGGAAATTCTCATTGACACCCAGGAGGAGGAAGCCACTTCCCCTATCAGGTTCCAGCTTCAGGCTGTCATGTTCTGGGCTGTGGGTGGTTGGTAGATAAGTTGGTCCTTCAGAAGGCTCTGAAGTGGATCCAACAACACAGTAGTAACTAAATAAACCCAGAAGTTCGTTGTGTACTCCAATCTGCGAAATCTCAGCTCTTCCATTCATGATTCCTTCCTCTCTCTTTGCCCCTTCCATGAGGAGCATGTCAGAGATTCTGCTCTAGGAGCAAATGAATGCCGACGCAGGAAGATGCCCATTAGAGAGGTGCACCTGAAAGACTGGACAGTGGTTTTGCTCTGCAGATGAACAAAAGTCTGTTCAGCTTTTAGTTAGGACAAATTCAAAGATCCAGTCCCTTGGGAAATTAAAAATCCAGAGCTTAAAAATGTAAGTCTAGAAGAATTAAATAATTAAAAAATTAAATTAAAGAATTAATTTGCCCACCTGAGTTCCAAGTTCAAAAACTTAAAAACAGAACCCCAAATTGCCCTGCCGGGTATTCATTCACTCATAGCAGGGCAGTCTTAGCTTTGCTGCCCTGTGGAAGCTCCCGGAGGAACCTGGAAAGGGTTAAAGCTAAGGTTGGGTGTCTGGTGTGATCACCGTTTAGCCCAGTGGTTCTCAGCTGTGACCCTTTAATACAGTTCCTCCACCATAAAATTATTTTGTTGCTACTTCGTGAATGTATTTTTGCTACTGTTGTGAATCATAATGTAAATATCTGTTTTCCAGTGGTTTTAGGCGACCTCTGTGAAAGGGTTGTTTGCCCTCAAAGGGGTCATGACCCACAGGTTGAGAACCATTGGTTTAGACTATGAGGGGTTATACCATTATCACAGGCGTGGCCTACAGTCATATTTATTTGAAGTAAGCTAATTCCCAAGCTGTCAATCATTTATCCCAGACAGAGCTATAGTCCCTGAACTTAGTACCTAGTACTGCCGATGTAATAAGAGAATTCAGTGATATCTGAAAAAAAAAAAAAAAAGTTCTGGTTTCTACTTCTGAGAGATTCGTTTGTTCTGGAACTCACAACCTGTGTTCAGAATCTCTATTGGAACTACTTAGCTATAGCTTGGTTTTTACTGTAAGCATGGTGGGAGACAAACCCACCTTTGTATGATGCCTTCATTTACACTTCCTGTTCCAACAGGACAGTTCTAGGGGTTGAGGGGGCCTGAGCAAGCTCCCTCAGGGCGTGAAGCCCAATTCCCTAGCACAGATGTGATCAGGCCAGGGCCACTGGGAAGTGGCCTAAGAAAGTGGCTGCCCCCGGGATTGGCTGGTCTCTAAGTAGGTTTAAACAACACAAAGTCTACTGAAGAGAAGCCACTTGTCTTCAACGCTGGAATCTCCACTGTTCACTCCTTGACTAATAGTATGAAATTTTGGTGTGCCCCACTCGCCTGGAATTCTCTCTCAAAAGCTAGAACCTTAAGAGTACTCTGCATTGGAACCCAGTTGCCTTGGAAACTGAATAATCAGTACATATTCTTCCCATTTATGCTTTAAAGTCTTATACAATTTCTCGTTCACTGCAGACTGCAGCTGCAGCATCTGAGCTCCTTCCCCCCACACAAAGCTTGCTGCTGGGGTGTTGCTGTGTGTGCCTTGTGCAGCTGCTGGAGCTGGAGAGGACTCCCACAAGCCCACTGCTCACATTTTGACTGTGACACTGCACACTCATTTCAAAGGGAAGCCCACTGGGTTGGAGATGGGGGGGGGGGAGTTCTGAAGGTAATCGATTCCCCAAAGAAGAAAATGACTGGCAGAAGTCAAGGCAGGGCTGATGAAATGGTTGACCTTCCTTCCTGCAGACACACCGAGTGTCTTCTACAGAGTACTGAGCAGGCCAGGCGCTGCACTCTGGTAGTATCACTTCTCCTGGCTTAACTGCTGTGAGTCCCTGCACATTTGTGTGTTTTCAACACGGGTGGCACAGTGCTGTGATCATCTTGGGTGTGTATCATTGTTAACAGTCACTTTAGACTCTTAGCATTGGGCCAAATATGATAGACTCCCTGAAGGACTCTCCTGGGAGTGATGACCACGTTTCGGATGAGGTTCCAGTGGCTTTGGCTTAAAAGTCTCTAAATGGTCCTTTCTAAGGCCCAAGGAAGGGAGGAAATGATTACCACAGGCCATTGAAGTGTAATATAATTAATCTTTATCAAGAAAAAAAATCCGGAGTCAGATATCGGGGTAAGAACCTGAAAGATCAGAGAAGC
Source organism: Peromyscus attwateri (assembly GCA_902168425.1). NCBI lineage: Eukaryota > Metazoa > Chordata > Mammalia > Rodentia > Cricetidae > Peromyscus > Peromyscus attwateri. The sequence continues at coordinate 31,230 of CABHPP010140483.1, read as the reverse complement.
AGAGAGCAACCACCAGTTGCCTCCTACCTCTTCCGTTCCTCAGTCCAAAAGGGCTGAGATCCTCTCTCTGCCCTGCCTTACTACTTCCTGTCTCCTCTCTGTCTACAGTCCTCCAAACCTCTATGGTTAATTTTGGTCAGCTAGTGGCTAGCTCTACCCTCTGACTCCAAGCAAGCTTTATTTGTCAGAACACAGTCAAAATATCACACAACAAGAAGTCATATTTGCTGGCTAAAACGCTACACTCTAGCCACCTTCCAGATTAAAAATGCTCACATAGACCAACTTCATTACCAAAGCAATTGGTCATGCCCTCTCTGAGCCTGTGCGGCACGCAATGGCTCAGAGATCATAAACACGTATGTTTCACTTTTCAAATTCTGCTTCTCACACCTTCTTTCTACAGTGCCTCTTAAATGTCTTTCATACTCCTGGAGTTAAAATTAGAGAAAGAAAATGATGTTTGAAGGAAAACCGAATTAAACCCATTGATGGTGGTGAAGTTTTGAGGGGTAGATTCTGGAACTGGGCAAACAGACGTTCAATAGCAGTTGCCTTTTGGTCGGAAGGAAATCATTTCCCTACCTTCATTTTCATGGAGAGAAGTTTTCCTCTCATCAGCACAGCATGGCCTATACTGCTTCTGGTGGTGGTGGGGGAACATTATTCCAAGGAGAAAAGGGACTGAGGAGAGGTGAGAGCTACCAGGTTTCTTCCCTAATTTATTGGTTATTCGAAGCACTCCACCTCTCGAGGGCTGGAGTGAGGAATGAGGTTAAGGGGAAACTTATCAGAAGATTGGGGTGGGGGAGATGTGGAGGAAATTACGTGGAAAAGTTTGAGGGAAACAGCAGGGTACCGTCAAAGGGGATAGACCCCCAATAAAAGCCCCGAACTTGCCTTCCCATCTTTACAGCACTTCTAAAAGGAACACAGGTTGAAAACCAAAGTATTTGCTTCTGAGACATTTCCTCCATCGTCCTCATCTCTATTATGTATGTTGCTCTTCGGGTCTAAATGAAAAGGTCAGAGAGGATTTCAGAACCAAGCAGAGTGCATTCCTTCTTCATTTAAACAGCCATCTTTTCTGCGTTGACTGTTTTCAACTTGAAGTTTACTTTTAATTGTTCTTAGAAAGTCAGCACTTTCCTGAACAGTTCATTTCCTTTCTGAACACCGGGACCCAAGCAATTTTCTAGTTGCTATCTCCATAGCAGGCTTCGGATATGATATTCACCGTGTGAAAGGAAATGCTGCTAGAATCTTGCTTTGTGATATACTCATGCAGAAGGTTTCATTGGCCTTGATTTAAACGGTAGCTTTAAAAGTTGGATACAGGTTAGCCCATTAGTGCCTTTAACAAAGTTTTCTGAGGGAGGCCACTTTTGTAAGCCATGTTTTGGCCTTGTTTGAGCTTTTTATCTGGTGTTTACAAGTGCTCAGTCCTTAAGGGGTGCCTTTCAGGGAGCGGTGGGAAGTTTAATCTGCCAAGACGTCTTCCACAGCTTTCCTCGAGAGCAGGATGTCTGTCTGCTCAGACTGCTCTGTTTCAGCTGCACAGAGGAGTCGCATGTGGGAGTGGAGCTCCATGTGGAGCCATGCTTGGAGTTTCAATTTCATAGGAACGAGGAGCGGAGCACGTAGCTGCTCTGATAAGGTGGGGAAGTCGGCCAGCCGAAGTACTTAGCAGATTGCGTTCATCGGAGTCGGGGAAGGCAGAGGGCTGTGGCGTGCTCGGAGTAGTCAGGATGAAGCATGCCCTCAAGAACTAAAGAAACGACACAGATTTAGGCGATGGCTCAGGCACAGGTCCAAGCCCTCAAGAAAGGGACTGTGAGGAATAAAAGTGCATGGTCCTGGTCATGAGAGACGCCGGCTTCTGGAGCCTGGGTTTGATGCTTGACAGCTCGACAGCTAAAAGAAAATGCATTTCTCTTGGACATGGTTTCTTTACATGTGCCTGTGGCAGGGCAGGTGACATTTCTGTGGCCTGTGTGGGTGTTATTATTTACTATGCCTGACTTAGAGTCTCATGGTCATGCTGTCTGGGTGCCTGCTTCCATCAAACGCTTTGAGCGTCTCGGTTGTCTTATTCTATGTTTAACATTGGTGGGGGCGTGCCTCTCCAACACTTGCTTGAGTGCCATCGGATTAGGTAAGTAAAGAAGTTAATCTATGATTCGATTAGACTTGACTGGAAATGTGGGCGATTCTGTGTTTACATGTCAGCAACACAGGTAGCTTCAAACGGAATCCTGCATCCGGGAGTTTTCATCGTCTGTCCAACTCATGCTGCATTAGCTGTATGCCAGCCAGCACACTGGCACCTCTCCCTTTTCTTCTGGGCATTGCTTGGTTCTCCTTGCAGTACACAGTTCAGGCTTCCTCAGGCTCCACCTCTGACACTGGCTTCAGACCTTCACTCATAAATCCACCCAGGGTTCAGAGGACATGGCATTCCTTCCCTGGAGTGCCTGCCTAATCCAGAAGATAACTCATTCATTCACACAGAAAAACACTGTCATACCCCAGGAAAAGCCACACACGCTTTGGGCTCTAAAGATACCTTAGAGCAATGGTTCTCAAGCTGTGGAGTGTGACCTTCTTATGGATCACATCTCAGATATCCTGCATCTCAGATATTTACATTATGATTCATAACAGAAGCAAAATTACAGCTATGAAGTATCAATGAAAACAGTGTTATGGTTTGGGGTCACCACAATGTGAGGAACTGTATTAAAGGGTCGCAGCATTGGGGAGGTTGAGAATCACTGCCTTAGAGAAAGAGACAAAATCTCTGCCTTTGCCTAGCTTACGTTGTAACTGAGATAGATGAAAAACTAACAGAGATATAAACATGCACAGACTGGATGATGAGTGACATAAGAAGAATAAACATGTGGCTGCTTTATATTAATGAAGGCTGGAAGCATAATGTAAATTTTTAATGTCACTGGCTGTATTTCAAGTGCTCACTGGGCTCTGCTTTCCACAGTACACACTTAGAATGCGGTCATTGTTGCGGTAAGCTGTGTTGGCAACACTGATTAGAATGTGTAGCACTGATAAATTAAGGCAAATGTAATTGTTTATAGAATAGGGATGTGCTGGGGCTTTGCCACCTTGGAATTTCAGTGCGAGCCTCAAAACTTTGGATAACAGGAGACAAGTGTCCCCACACACTAGAGATGCCAGCTGAGTATGGTGGTGTGCACCTACAATCCTGAGACATGGAGACGAGAGAATTGCCACAGGTTCCATGCAGCTCGGACTACATAGAGAGTTCCAAGATAGCTCTGATTACAGAATGAGACTGTATCTTAAATCAAAACAGAGAGAGCGAAAGGGAAGGAGAGAGTGGAGAGGAAGATGACAGACAGACACAGGAGAGACAGAGACAGAGAGAGACAGACAGGAAGAGAGAGAAAGAGAGAGGGGGAGAGGTAGAATCAATAATGATAAATGCAGGACTTGAAACTAGTGCTAAAATTCTTCATTTGGCGAGGTGGTTTCTAGTTCTAAGCCTATATAGGACCCTGTGATTCATCAAGAATCCATATTTTTTAAGTGGGGTCCTAGGAGTGGAGAGTACTGTGGAGTAATATCAAGTAGAGATACCTCCGCGGAGCCCCTTACAGAGGTGGCCTCCTCAAGGGGCAGAGAGACTGACATCTTACTCTTTTGTTAGACTTGTGTGAACTTTCTGCTCTTTGAGCGGTCCTTGGGTGAGGCTGATATGTGAGTCCTTTGGGGGGGTGTGGGCGTGTGTGTGTGTGTGTGTGTGTGTGTGTGTGTGTGTGTGTTCATAAGCAAGGTGTGTATGTGCATATGAAAGTATGGTATGTGCATCCGTGTGCATGTGCATGCTAGCTTGTGTGTATATCTGTGTGTGTTGTATACATGTACATATGCTCAGGTATGCATACACGAAGACCAGAGGAGGACACAGAGTATCTTCCTCTCTTGTGTGGAAGCCAAGGGAGGACGTAGGGTGTCTTCCTCCATGACTCTGCACTATTCTTTTGAGACAGGACCTGTTGATGAACTGGAAACTCAGGGTTTCAGATTGGCTGTCTGGCAAATGAGCTTTCAGGACCTGCCTGTCTCTACCCTTCTTCCTCCTACAGGCATGCAGAGTTATGCCTAGTGTTTTATGTGAATGCTCGGGATTTGAACTCAGATTCTAACGCTTGTAGAGCGAGTCCTCTCTCCTGCTGAACCATCTCCCTAGTTCCTCTGATGTGTAATTTGGGATGTAGGTCTCTACCATGCCAGCAATCCTGCATCTCCTTGAAGAAATGTAATGTCAAAGAGGCTGGCAGAGCTGCCCATGAGAACAGGTGGAGGAGAGAGAGGTGGAGAAGCAGCTCGCCTTGTTACTCATTTCACTCTGGAGGTGCCCACAGAGGGGTGAACTCTAAGTATGCCACAGGGGTCAGCCAGTCTAAAGCCATATAAAGCACCTGCCTTCACGACAAGGGACAAAGTCTGTGTTTGTACAGGGAAGAGCCTGGGTGGAGCGGCCATTGCCCGGTGTGGGTTACAAGATGCCTCTCCATGCCGCAGTGGAGGGTGTCATTTCATGGCTTGCCTCAACAGGAGGGATCCACAGCAGAAACAACTATGAGACCAGTGAAGGGGGACGGTGGTGCTGGGATAGGAAGAAATGACCACGTGCCGTCCCTGGGGCCTGATCCCAGGGCCCTGAGACCAAGCAGGAGTGAACGAGATTCACAAAGCGAGACAAACAGAGATGTGGGATGTGTTGCCGGGCTCCAGCGATCTGCTGTAGTTTGTGATTTTCAAAGGCAGCTGGAGTGCTGAGTTTCTGTGGGACATGGTCCAATTTCCCAAACTAGCGAGTATTTTAAACATTCCGTTTTGTGTTTTTAACTGTTTGAAAATACAACTGTCTTTACCCTCTTAGTAAAAGCTGCTGCTGGAGTTCTGAGACTTGCCGAAGCCATACCCACCCCAAGAGGCAGGAAGGGACCGTCTATAAAAACATGACCTCATTGTATCTCCTGCATTTGGTTGATCCTACCCACCAGGTATGTAGCATGAGCCAAAGTTGTTTTCGGTCACTGTGAGCCTGAGGTCGCTGCTGGTAAAGTTGTGTTCCATCTCCTTCCGCCTGACCTTTCTCATAGGAAGCTGCTCTTTTCTTTCCCTCCTTGCCTACCCCCCCCCCCCCCCCCCCACCCCCGTCCTCTCTTCTTCATCTCTTGCAGGACTTGTGCTGGAACCCTGGGTTTTGCTTGCTAAGCAAACACACTCTACTGAACTTTATCCCCAGTCTTCTTTCTAGCTTTCATTTTGAGATAGTGTCTCACTAAGTGGACTGGATTGGCCTTGAACTCACCGTGTAGCCCAGGCAGGCTTCGGATTTGTGATCCTCCTGCCTCGGTATCTTAAGTAGCTGGAGTTGTGGGCTGTACCTCCAGGCTGAGCATGAAGCAGGCCTCTTAAACTCAGAAACTCCTTCCCATTATTTTTTTTTATCACATGCAGGGAAAGTCTAGATTCTTTTACCCGCTACAGGGTCGCATGTGGCCCAGGCTGGCCTTCAACTCCTGGTCTTCTTGCCTGAACCTCACTTCACCAGCTTGATGTTTTCGAGTCTTTAGAGGCAATGATGCTGTTCTCTCCCCTATAACCTGGGTATCTCACTCCTGCTTTGATCGGTAGGGTGGTATTCTATGGAAGTGATGGCACAGAAGGTTATTTGTACTTTTGTTCGGCTCCAGAATAGTTGTTCTTGGAACTTTGAGTCATCATGAGCAAGCAGGGATGTTCTGAGGTCATCATGCTATGAGAAAGCCATGTGGAAAGGCCATGTGTATGCACCCCACCCACTGGCAATACCAGCTGAGCCTGGCTTCCAACTCAGAGCCTCATATTTGAGTGAAAGCCTCCAGATAATTTTAACCCCGCTCACCATACCACGTTAGTCTTCTCAGCTGAACCTTCAGTACACAGGACAGAGACCAGTCACGTAGGTCAGAGTCTGTGAGCATTAACGAGTTAACCTTGTTGTTAGAGGGCCATGTTTCAGGAATGATTTGATACATAGTAGTTGTCTGAGGTGTTAAGGCATCTAAACTTTGGACTCCAGGTGCCTTTTCTATCTTTCTGCTTAGATGTGTAATAATCCCATCACTTAACCAAGACGGATTTTTTTTTGAAAGATTTCCTGATGTAAATCCTGCATTTCTTTGAGTCATTTCCATTTTAGCAAATTGCACTACCATTCATTCATTCCTTTGCTGACTCAAAGCCTTGGAGTCATCTCTCGCATTACTTCCCCTCTCATCTCCAAAATACCAGCAGTGCCTGTTGGTTCTACAGCAAAACTGCTTTCATCTGCCTGCGTGCTCCTTATACGATGCCCAGATTCCCCTCTGAGCTTTTTCCGGCTCCCCACTGAGCCCGGAGGACTTCCTCATTGGACTCCTTGTTGCCTCTACATTCTGTTTCACGTAGGGGGCTTCTGGGGAGTGAGGGAGCGGCGAAAGAAGGAAGCTGAGATTGATGTTCAAGTTTAGGATGGAGGAGGGGTGCAAGTGCATGGAATTCAAAGAGCAGAAGGTTGGGACTGGTTTTCAGAGCCCAGGCAAAGGCATATGCAGATGCTGAGAGAGGCAAGATGGTTTCACTAAGCATGGGGAGGAAAGATGTTTGTTGTGGTTGTGTGCTGTGTATGTTGGATAGAGAGGAGGTATGCATGGCTTCGGAATGGAGGAGTGGGATGCATGAACCGAGGAAGGGGCACCAGTGTTGAATCTCCTTAGGTATTGTGTAGACTCTGGATCTCTTTCATTCTAAGGGGAAACTTTCGAACTGTGTGATACGACCAGCTTTGAGTTTCTGAGCATTTCTTTGGCTAGTTAGCGGGCAGTGGCTTATACAATGAATGAATGGAATTGGGGAGACCCATGAGAGGCTTTGGCTAGGGTCAGGCCAAAGCTGTGGTAGGCTGGAGTAGAGATATGCTTGCAAAGGAGGCTAGATTTCTGAAATGTAGGAATACAGATCTGAGGAATGGAGAAAAGCTGGCTTAAAAAAAAAAAAAAAAACCAGAGGAGTCAATGGGCAAGGATCCTATTTGTTTCCTAACTAAGAGAGTGGAGGATGTTGCTAGTGAGTGAGAGAATGCCATGGTGACTCACAAGGGCAAAGGTTCAAGGAACTCTGTTAGAACCCAGTGATGAGCATACAGCTATTGAGTTGTGGTTTTAGGGAGTTGATGGGATGGACTCCGCTGCGGGATCCCGGGAGAAAGCAAGTAAAACATGGACAGGATGATCTATGTATGTAGTAATCAGCTGAAATTCCAACAGAATTCTTTCTGTAGAACTGGTTTGGCTCTCCGTGTGTCCAAATTGCCGCAAAACTATCACATCGGAGAAACTTGTGTGGTTATGTGCGTGTCCACCATGTTAGCCGCCCTTTGAAGAGATTCAGAGCTGAGCTCTTTGCTTGGGGCTCCAAGATTTCTGCCACACACTGCAGTTCTTTTGTTTGAAGGGTCAACGTGTTTAAGTCATGGCTAATAAATAACACAGTGGTCCTTTTGTGAGCGCTCTGTGCCCCTTTATGTGGCTGCATGAGGCGCACTGCTTGGCAGTGGGAGGAGAGAGTTCAGAAGCGTGAAGAGTGCAACAGCGCAGCGCGGCTCACGGGGGCCGCTACGTGACGATGGAGCCCCCTTTGTCCTGCTCAGGAGTACGGAGATTTGACGGTTATGCCCAGCTACACGGAATGTTGAAGAACAATGGGTCTTAATGTTCTTGATGGTTTTAATTTTACTCTCCCAATCCTCATGACTAGTTTATTTTGAATTTTTCTGTGCCGGGGATTGGACCCAGGCCTTGTGCGTAGTTAGGAAATTGCCCTACCACTGAGCTTCATGGCTAGCCCTTCTCTTCCTTTTCTTTTGAGAGGGTATGCTGCTCAGGCTGGCTTTGAACTCACCCTGTAGCCCATCCGGGCATTAAACTTACAATCCTCCTGCCTCAGACTCCTGAATGTTAGGATTATGGACCTGTCACACCAGACTTAATCTCCTCTTTGCTGTTTTTTGTTTTTAAAGTAAGCATACAAAGTGATGTTTCCTCATGGCATTTTAATACACAAATATACTCATATATTTTTCTTTTACATTTCCATTCTCCAATACACTCACTCTTGCTAGTCTCCTTTCTCCCCACAAACAGTCTGGGTCCATGTCACATTTATTCCAATGTCTTCTCAGCACCTCCTTGAGCTCTCTTCCTCCCCATGCATAGCCTTCTTTATACTTTCATGACACTCATGTGCACCCCTACACACGCTTGCACACACAGATGCAAACATACACTGTTGCTCGAATCCTAAATGGTCTTATAATTGAAAACCCAGAGCCAGACATCAGGGTGAAAGCTGAAAGATCAGAGTGCAGAGCAAGCCACAGCCACCACCTCTTACTTCACCAACTCCTCAGCCTAACAGAGCCTCTGCAAGAGAGCAAATTCCTGTCTCCTCCCGCCTTATATTCCTTTCTTTGCCCAGCCATATCACTTTCTGTCTCAACCTTCCTAGTGCTGGGATTAAAGGTGTGTGCCACCTCTGCCTGGCTGTTTCTCTTTTAGACTGGATTAATCTCACGTGGTCCAGTGTGACCTTGAATTCACAGAAATCCAGACGGATCTCTGCCTCTGCCTCTGCCTCTGGAGTGCTAGGATTTAAGGTGTGTGTGCCACCACTGCCTGACCTCTGTGGCTAACTCTGTGACTGGCTTTGTCCTCTGACCTTCAGGTAAGCTTTATTTCTTAGATTACAAATATATCACCACAACACACACACACACACACACACACACACACACACACACACACACACGTACAACACACATTCCTCCCGAATGAGTCCACATGCACATATACACACACACACTATTTAAATCTAGATTCTGCATATAAGAGAAAACACATGGGATTTGTCTTTTTGTATCTGGCATATTGCACGTAACATAATGATTTCCAGTTCTACCCATTCTCTTGCCAATACCATGATTTTATTTTTCCTAGCAGTTGAATACAGTTCCATTGTGTATATGTCCACAGTATCGTTATCCATTCATCTGCTGGTAGAATCTGCTGGCATTTCCTAGATATTGTGAATACTTCAGCAGTTATCATGGATGTGCAAGCATCTTTGAGATACATTGATTTAGAGTCCTTTAGGTAAGTTCCCAGGAGTGGTCTAGGTGGTCAGTAGTACTTCCACTGAGTTTTTTGAGGGGCTTCCTCATTGACTTCCTCAGTGCAGTTTACACTCCCACCAGTGGTAAGGGATAGTCACTCTTTCCTTCTCCACACAGTCACTGGTATTTGTTGTCATTTGTTTTTTTGATGATAGCAATTCTCAATGATTATCAGAACAGTTTGAATGTGCATGTTCCTGATGGCTAATGATGACATATGTTTTTTTTTCTTCCAGTTTTTATAGTATTTATTGTCTGTATTTCTTCTTTGGAGAACTTCCTATTCAGTTCATTAGGTCATTGATTGATTGGCTGGGTTTTGTTTGTTAACTTTTTGTAGCTCTCTTCCACTCTCTGTCTATATTCAGGTGAGTGTGTGACTATGCATATGTGTGAATATGTGAGGAGGTGTGAATGTTTGGATGGAGGCCGGAAGTTGACACTGGGTGTCTTCCTCAGTTGCTCTCCATGTTGTCTTTTGAGGAAGTCTCACTGGACCCGGAGCCTATCAATTTGTCTAGAGCGACTGGCCAGCAAGCTATGGGACTCCTCCTGTCCTTTCCTGCCAGTGCTAGGACTAGATGCTGCAGCAGCTTGTTTTTATATGGGTGCTGGGGATCTGAACTCAGGCCTTTGGGCTTACATGGAGAACACTAACTGACTAAGCCATTTCCCACGTCCTTGTAGTTCTGTATACATCTTAGACACGAATACCTTGTCGTATATGTACATTTGAAAAGACAATTTCCCATCTGTGGGCTCTTCCTCATTCCAGTGGTTACTCCCCCTCCCCATCAGGTAGAGCTTTTCAGATTCAGTCAGTCCCATTTATCAGTTCTCGTAGAAGCCTGGAAGACAGCTGAGAACAATGCAGAAAGTAGAGGCCAGGCTCATGGGGTTTCAAAAGGGAAAGAGGACTCTGTTAACGATGGTACTAGAGGCCATTGTGTGATATTTTGATGTGTTCTGCCCATGTCCTGAGAACCTGCCTGAGGCTAAATTTAAAGTACTGGAGTGATTTCTTTGGCAGAGAAAATTCCAGAACATCATACCTCTGGTACTGTTTCAGGAGGCTGTGGGACCTTTAGGAGGTGAGCCTTGCTAGGGGAAGTGCATCATTGGGAGTGGGCTGCAAGGTACCTTCACCCCACTTCCTGTTCTCTCTCTGCTTTCAGTATGCGTAGAAAAATGTAACTACCCTGCTTCCCTTTCCTACTGGAATACCATGCCATCCCTGCTGTAATAGACTCTAACCCCCTGGAACGGTAATGTTTCCAAAACGTTTCCCAAAAGCAACCCTTTCTTCTCTGGTTGCTTTGGTCATGGTATTTTATCACAGCCACAAAACAAAAACAAAAACAAAAACAAAAACAAAAACAAAAAAAACCCCGTGAACTAATATAACTACCATAACCCTTGACCCAGTAATCATAATCCTCGGAGTTGTCTATTGAAGAGTAATCAGTAAAATGCCTTTCTACTAAGACTTTCATTATAACATCATTTTTCATAGCAGATGGCCATGAATGAACTTTCAGCATATCACTCTACATCTACTTAGTGTGATAGCTTATTGAGTGCTCATCTTGTACTGGACGCTGTACTCAACTACTACTTGGTTTTTCACCCAATCTTCACAATAACATCAAAAGCCAATGCCCCTCTTGAAGAGTCTTAGGCAACCAACAAAATGTTTATGACAAAAACAAAATAGCATTAGAATGCTCATAAGTGAGCGTGATAAATGCTAACTATAAAAGCCAGAGGCTTATGGATCCAGGGTGGTTTATAACCAGGTACATTCAAAGCTATCTATGAATCAAAATGTTGAAGTGAAGTCCACAAAAAGTGAAGTGACTTAATATTTGTTCTGAGTGCTTGTGATTCTTGAGACATCTTGATAAAAGTAGCCACGTAGTTTAAAAAAAATGAGAAAAGGCTATAGGTACTACATCTGCCTGTATCTAAAAGCAAGCTTCATTTCTCTAAGCTAGAAGCTGATACATTGACAGTGGCCTCCAAGGCCATGGGCTTCCTCCCTGCCTCTCAAGCCTATGCCCCTAGGGACTCCAGGCTCTTCCAGCACTCTGGGTACCATCTCTCTATGGGACATTGGCCAGTGGCCTTCAGCTTTCCTGCAGATTCAGTCCACTTGTTGCCTTCCAGGTGACTTCTGCTCATTGTCACTTTTCAGTAAAGCTTTCCTGACTAGCTGATCAGGACTCCATCCTGCATCCATTATGCTGTCCTGCCTCCGGCCCCATGCACTTCTTTCCGTGCCACCTGCCACCATTCTGCATGCTATAGAATCAGGGTGGGTTTTTTGAAATTTTTGGGGGCATGTTTTGCTTTGTACAGTTCACAGTTTGTGTATTATCTATCTCATTCCAGTAAAATATAAGCGTCTCAGAGGCAAGAGAATTGTTCCATCCATGTTACATCTCAGGTATCTAAGATTCCAGGAACTCAAGAAAGTCTCAAAAAATGCAATGAATGTTTGTCTTGGGTAGGGTTTCTGTTGCTGTAATGAAACACCACGACCAAAAGAAACTTGGGGAGGAAAAGTTTATTTAGCTTACATGTTTACACCTTAATCCATCTTTGAAGGAAGTCAGGACAGGAACTCAAACAGGCAGGAACCTGGAGGCAGGAGCTGATGCAGAGGCCATGGAGGAGTGTTGCTAACTGGCTTGTTCCTCATGGCTTGCTCAACCTGATTTCTCATAGAATGCAGGACCACCAGCCCAGGGATGGAACTACCCACAGTGGGCTGGATGCTCCCTCATCAATCACTAATTAAGAAAATGCCCTACAGCGGATTTTATGAGGCATTTCTCAATTGAGGTTCTCTCTGATGACTCTAGCTTTTGTCAAGTTGACATAAAACTAGGTAGCACAATGTTGCTGATGGTGGCATCCTAGAATAGAAAAAACAGTAAAGAAAGTGAGAATAATCCCTGGCATGAATTCAGAGAAAACACAAGCAGGTGTTTACTTGGAAAATAACTCAAGCAGATCTTGTGCCATCCGAGTTATCAATGCTATGGTCCTTTTGCACCTGTCCCAACTGGGCATTGGGCTAAGACTTTGCAGCTGTAATACGATATTGCTTAGTTTAGTTTCACATGTAATCAGTCTCTTACACTGATTTTAATGTGGTGGAAGGACCACAGTTATGAACCTGGGATTGTATTTTTTTATTTAATTTTTTATCCTCATCTTATTGGCAGCAGCATCCTGTACTGTATTCTTGTCGATAGCTGTGGCTCTCCGAACAGAAGGTGCAGTGCAGCGTCTTTCTCTTTATGACTATAGGTGGCAGTACATCACTACCTACGATCATCTACAGAGGTTGGGTTGCTAAGTCAGAGCTGTTGGTCAGGGCAAAGCAGCTAATGAGCAATCAGTCCAAGCTGAATGGCAAATTGATGTCTTCATTAAATGAACAAACTAGCTTCCTTTATAAACAAGGTCAGGGTATTTATAACTCAGTGAATTTATTAAATTAAAGCCTGGCTATACTTATGTAGTTTCACCGTGGAACTGGTGATTTATCTGCAGGGAGCATATGCAAAATTGTCCTCTTCAGGACTGGTACTCTTCTTATATAATTATCAATAAATATTGCTTTCCATATGTTGCCTCAGTTTTTCCACACAAGGTAAGTGAAAGTAATTATTGTAAAAAGAAGCCACTCTTTCAAGATGACATTGTGCCCTGTTCTAAGCTGAAGTAAGATCTTATCCATTAAATATGATTGGCTCTTAGGAAGAGGAAACTTTGCTCTGGTAAGGGTATGCAAGTGCAAAGTTTGGGATTTACTATATCTGTATGCCACATTCTAGGTGACCTGCAGAGTTAATTTCGCCATTGTCAGAGAATGCAGAAAGCCCAGAAACCATTTTCATAAAATGAACAGGTGTCAAAGGCTCAGTGAACATATGATTCTCAACAAGTTTTGTCCAGCAGAAATGTCAAGTGAGCCTCAAGTATGAGCTGCATGTTGTTATGGTTTGAATTTTCAAAACCCTAAAGGCCACTAGGGCTTGGTTGTAGCCTCAGAGAGTGACTGAGAGATACTGGAACCTTTAAAAGGTATACATATATATATGTAAAAATACAAATGTAAATATTTATATTTTTGAAGAGATCAGAGGACAGCCTCCAGCATCAGTCCTCACCTTTTACCTTGTTTGAGACAGGCTCTTTTGTTGTGTGCTGAGTATTCCAGGTCACTGGACTGGAAGCCTCTGGGGATTCTCCTGTCTCCACTTCCCAGCTTCCTGCATGTGCACTGGGGTTAAAGGTACATGCACTACTCCGTTCAGCTTTTATGTGGGTTCTGAGGATTCAGACTCGGTTGCTTGTGCAGTTCTTTATCTGTTGACCCATCTGTTCAGCACAAAGACTTTTCTTTCTCTTAATAAAACAAAACAAAATAAAACAAAACTGTTTTTATTATTTTATGTATGGGGATATATGTATGTATGTGTACCACATATGTGCAATGACCCATGAGGCCAGAAGAGGGCGTCATATCCCTTGGGACTAGAATTAGTAAAATGGATGGGTGTGAGCTGGGATTGAACCTGGGTCCTCTGGAAGATCAGCCAGTTCTCTTAACCACTGAGCCATCTCTTCAGGTCCTGTTTCCAAGCTCTTTCTTTTAACAAACTGATTATCTCAGGTATTTATGGCAGTAATGGAAAACTTTCTGACAGAGTGGCCAAGCCTGACAGAGCTTCATTTCCCAAATAATATTTTTTCTCATTCAGTGTACATTTTTGCACACTCTGTGCAGGTTTAAGCCTTCTATACACACACAAGAACTTGCCCGTTGTTCTTACTAATTCAAAGAAAGTGGAATCACTTTGTAGTTGCCCTAAGTGCTTTTAACAGGACAAGCAAGGGAAGACTTTTGGCACTTAACCCCATTTCCTACTACAGATGTGAAAAGTTGGATCAACATATGCCCATAGTTATAAAGATGTAATATTATTTCTTAGGAGCTAAATTTTAAAGGATTTTTCAGTCTTTGTTCTGTGATAACTCTAACCCAGCTGTTCCTACTCAGTTCTCAATTATCTTCAGGTTGATGTAAAATCATTCTGGGACCAGGAACAGGTCCTGGGGACTGTGTATCAATAAAATACCCCTTGCCAAATAATGACATGTGGCAACGATTTTTGTTCATTTTCTAACTGAAAGTTATAGATCTTCAGACTTTCTTCTCAGGGTGCCAGGGTAGTTACTTACCAAAGCTCTTTCTAGCTAGTCCTATGGGGTGTTCAGATTTCACTTACACATCCTCTCCTAAGGCGGACACTGGCATCTCGTTCCCCCCTGGAACGTTCATTTCCATGGGTTCTGTTCCCATTCACACTGCGTTGATCTTGGTGTCAGTCTTGTATCTGCAGGTCTAGTGGTTTATCAGCAGGCTCCGGGCTGAGTTAGCCTCAGCAATGCTGCTTACATATGTATAAGATGACAGTAGGTTGACTTAGTTGTATTGCAGAAGCCAGGCTGTCTATGCCTGTAGTCTACACTAGAGGTTTGTGTATCATTCCTCTTACCCTACAGCAGACTGGTTAGGGTGTGTTCCTTGAGAACCTGTGAAAACTTGCAAAGTCTACCATGACATATTATGACTTCTACATGTGTCATTGATGTGAGTCATATAGACAAATTCAATGCCAAGGCAGACATTCATTAGCACCCACACAAAGGCTCTGGCCAGGGTGTAGCCTTGTGGAAGGATGGAGGCATTGGTACCAGTCCTCCAAGTTCCTGTAGCCCCCTTCCTTAGACCCAGAGCTGTAAGGAATGAACTCTGTATATATATACTGTGTGCAGTTGGAGAACCTAAAGCTGAAGCCTTGAGAGAAGCAGATGGAGGAGAGACTGTAATCCTGATAATCCTCCAATTCTGTGAACACCGTTGGTGAGCTCAGATAGCTTCACTTCTAAGGTCTAGTTGGTCAGCTTTACTTCTGAGGTAAAAATTAATTACCTTTCTTTGCTTTGGGATGGGTGTCCTAGTTTGATTTCTATTCCTGTGTTAAACAACATGACCAAAAGAGACTGGAGAGGACAAGGTTTATTTTATTTTACAGGTTACTGTTCATCATGGAGGGAAGGCAAGACCGGCAGGAGCCTGGAGCAGAAACCATAGAGGGGTGGCTTTACTGGCTTGCTCTATCTGTCTTGCTGAGGTAGCTTTCTTATGTAGCCCACCCACTGCCTAGGGATGGCACTGCTCACAATACTCTGGGTTCTCCTTTATCAATTAGAAATTAAGAGAATACCTCACAGACACCCACAGGCCAATCTGATTGAGGAAATTCTTGAGTTGAGGTTCCCTCTTCTAGATGACTCTAGGTTTCTATCAATTTGACAGTTGAAGCTAACGATGAAAGGAGACTATTTCTTTCATAAATTGGCATAAATGCAGACAAAGGGTTATGACCCATGCATACTGTGCCTCTAGATAATAGCCCTTTGTTATTAAAAGGAAGCTTCCTCATCCTAATGCAAAGCTTTTAAGTTTATTTGGGGAAATAATTTTTCATGTTAGAAGAAAACACCACCTATATTTCACCTATTAGTTATCAATTAAACTGGGCTAATATTTTACAATAAAAATGTTACATAATATTTAGTTATTATATATTTATAAATGATTGTTATAAATTGGGCTAGAGATATAGACTATGTTAGTACAAGGTAAAAATAATCATAATTTTGACCTAGGAATTTTATCCTTAAGAATTTGCTTCCATAAAATAATCTAATAGAGGCAAGATCCATATGCATGAAGTAGTTTGATAGCCTCATTCATTACAGTAAAGGGAAAACAACCAATTGAAGAGAATGCTGTAACAAATTATGTCAGCAAACTAAGATGTCATCTTTAACTATGTTAATTAAGAAATTACATAAAATATTGAAGTCTCCCTATGGCATAACGTAAATCAGCACTTACCTGAATATCCAAATTATATCTTGAGATTCTTCCTCAAACATACTCATTTTATATATATATATACATACACATAGAACACACATCACTCCCTTTTTTGTGTGAAATAGAAAAATATTATTTTAGATCATTTCATAATTTGTTTTTTTTTTGAGATAGGAGGCACTCATTATCTTTCAGTAAAATTATCCTTCATGCAATGAGTCCTTTGTTTACACGATGCCAAAGTCCCCACCTAGAATCAAGCTGACCCATACATGTTAAATAACTGAAGAAAGCCTTCTAGGGCTGAGTGCATTCTGTGAAGAATTACACATCTCTGTTGCTATGATGGAATTGCCTCTGGGTGAGAGAGTGGTGGATTATTAGGAGGATTGGGGAGTGTGCAGTGGTGGCACATGGCCATGACTGGGCTAGAGGAAGTAATGGCTCTAAAGGCAGCAAAGGGGCATGGCCAATGGTTGTGCCGTATTTTCTCTTGTTCTCTACTATAATTCTCTTTGTTATAATCAAGCCCTTAGTTAACTGTTTTACATGACCATCCAAGTATTTTCTGTACTTTGAGAATAAAGGGAGGGACCAGTTATTCTTAGGTAAGACCAGAACCTGGATTGTATAGACAGGCAGTAACAGTGATTTGGGGTGACCTGAAGCAATGGCTCAGACTAAGAATAACTAATGGCATGGTGAACATTATCTGTACTTGCTGAGTATTTTATTGTAGCTGAAGTTTTCCTGGTCCTGCCTGGCTCCTGTGGTCCAGCAGTTCCGAAGTCCTGTAGCCACTCAGACCCAAATAAACACACAGAGGCTTATATTAATTAAAACTCCTCGACCATCAGCTCAGGCTAACTACTGTCTAGCTCTTACACTTAAACTCAGCCCATTTCTGTTAATCTATATGCCGCCACGTGTTCTGTGGCTTTACCTATGTGCCATTACATGCTGCTCCCTGGACGGCAGGCTGCATCTCCTGACTCAGCCTTCTTCCTCCCAGAATTCTCCTTGTCTGCTTATCCCATCTATCTTCATGCCTGGCTACTGGCCAATCAGCGTTGTATTTATCAACCAATCAGAGCAACACATTCACAGCACACCGAGCGATATCCACAGCATTTTATTTTTCCATCATCTTTCGCTATAGGTTGGGTCATTCTTTCCTACTCTGCTAAACCCAGCAAAGGCCATTTGACTAGAATTGGATAATGAAATATAGGCAGGAAAAATCCTGGGCAGACACACCAAGAAGCACTACACTGTCCTTCTCTGTCCCCTCTTTCTCACCTATACAAGCCAGAGACGCTTTAACTTGGCATGTGGTATGGGTATGATGGTTAATTTTATGGGTCATTTGCGTTTGCTCAAGCTCTGGCCATATCACCAGCTGTGTTTTGTTTCTGCGTCCGTCTGTGAGGACACTTACAGGTGACCTTAGCATTGGGGATGAGTGACTCAGTAAACTCGACGGCTTTCCCTGATTAAGTGGGTGTCATTCAGTCAGTCCACCAATGTTCTGAACTGAACCGGAAGTGGAGGAAGGAGAATTCACCTCCTTCCACGTGCACATAGGGACATTGTTTGCCTTTTGCTCTCAGACAGACACCATTGGTTCCGCTGGCTCACAGCCCTTTGGATTCAGACCCAGCTAGTTTCCCTGTGTTTCCAACTTGCATATGGCAGATCAAAGGACTTCCCAGTTACCATAGTCCTGTGAGCTATTTGCTCAGTCTTTGTGCTGATAACCGATAAAGCCTTCTGACTCTTTTTCTAGAACACCCTAGGAAACTAAATTGGGCTCATTTGTTACTGTGGTATAATTTGACCTGTCTTGATTTATACATCATGATTTCCCAACATACAAAGATACAGAATACAGAAGACGGAACACTGTATCGACTGACACCCAGCAGGGAGTTCCTTAAGATCTGTGGACCCTTTGGATTGTTAAACTTGAACTTGCTCTTGGAGGTTTCATGCTGATGCCAAATAGTTCACTTATAGTCCTCTGAAATGTCACTTCTGCCTTATAAATATCCGTTAACTCTCTCAACAGCCTCACTCCCAACTTTTGCCTCTTCGTTTTTCAAACTATTATGTCCAGAGACTCTGGCGACAGCTGCCCTTGGGCTTATGAACACCAATTTAGAGAGTTTATCTGATGAACTTTGGCTTGATTTATACATGGTTATCAAGAATTGTATTTGAGAGAAGAATTGTACCATTGGCAAATCCAGAAAACCTCTGTCTTAGAGACTCCCCAATTTTTACATTAGGAAGCTAATCTGCTTATTATGTTTTTTAAAAGAGAAGATTTGACCATTTAAAATGCATTAAAAACAATCCTCCCAATTCTACAAGGTCAGGGACCCAGATCAATTAGAAAGGCCTCATTAGTTTGCAGCAGACTGGGTGTTGATGGGCAGGAGCCACTGACAGATAACTAAGCAGTTGCTGTAGGAGGTTGTGAGGTCAGCCTGAAGAAGCTGCTGTGCTGGAAAAGCAGCCTCCATAAATACTGTCCCTTCCTCTTCTGCCTCTTGGTAAAGGCAAGCAGAGGAACCAAGGCAGTTAGTCACCCAGATAATTAAAAACAAAAACAAAATCGATGTGTAGCAGGTAACGTGGAGAACTTCCTCTAAAATTTCCTGGCAACCATTTTTATTCTTGGCCTGCCCGTGTCAGCGGGAATCTGATCTGGCTCACAGAAGCGACTTCGACAAGTCAAATGCTCTCAGCTGGTGTGGAAGGCTTCATAGGAATTCCCCAACTTCATCAATCTAGATTTTGAAACAGCCCTGTCAGATCTCACAGCCACGTTGTTCCCACTGGTTCATGGCAAAACCCCAAAACTGCTACTGCTGTGAAATTGTTAAGCTGTTTGTGAAACTTCAGAAATCACAGGATCTAGCAGCTCGTATTTACGACGCTGGTGTGAGATGAGGACTGCACCCTTACAGGGTGGGCAGAAGAGGCCAGTTGTGGCTGAGGACAAGGAAAAACGTTCCTATGTGTCCGTTTCTGCAGAGGATACTCACTGCATTCCATATAATGCATTCCTTCAAGGCAGGTCCGACCCCCTCCCCCACCACTTTGCAAATGAGAACAGCGAGTCCCTGAAAAGCACACAGCTGATAATGTGGCTGTGAAAACTTTGTGTAAGATGATGGGCTAGAGGAAGAGATTCAGTAATCAAGGAAGACATTGGAAGGATGCTTCCATGTGGAGGGTCTGGCGTGACACAGGGATGGGCTGAACCAGCAGATGATGGGCTAGAGAGACTCAGTAATCGAGGAAGGTAGCAGAAGCATGCTTCCATGTGGAGGGGACGGCACGGCACAGGGGTGAGCTGAGACAGCATCAGCTGTGCAGTTCCCCGGGCAGGAAGGACAAACCAGAAGCCACTAGGTGATACATGAGCTGTCTTGCCCTCAGGACAGTCCCACAGGCCTCAAATCTAGTTGCCTATCTGACAGATGAATCAGCAGTGGAGACAAATCCCTTTGTCATTCTATAAGCCTTGGAGATCACTGGCTGTTCTGGATGCCATCTTGAGAGATAGCTTGTGAAAAACCGACCTAGCAGGGGTGAAGGGGAGGGGAGGCTGAGAAGAAGGAACAACCAGAGGGCAGCAGATCTCGTCTTAGCAGGCCGCAGCCTGAGTGTGAGCAGAAAGCCCACGGATACGCTGAAGTTTGCAGGTGGCAGGAGGCTTGACTTGGGCAAGGAAGTACACGCTTGGGCACAGGCCTCATCAACTGAGAAGAACCCCGGAGTGTGACATCTCTGAGCCTGAGTTCATTGGGAGGATCAGTCTCTGGAATTACCAACCCGCCTTTCACCTCGATAGAGCCTGAGAACTCAAGTTCCAGAGGTGGTGGACTCAGTCGGCATCTATAGCTTCATCCCCCCCGCAGGGTGACCGACACTCAGCAAGTCTTGGGAGTAAACAGGTTGTCCCTGTACCAGTCTCTGTTACCATGCAGCTTCTCACACTATCAACCCACGTGGAGGAGGCCTCCTCTCCCTGCCAGCCGAAACACGAGTTACCCCAAAGGAGTGTGACCCGGGAAGTCCACCTAGCCCGCAGACTGCAAAGCCAAGTGTGGATAGCAGAGGGAGCTGGTATGCAAAGAAGGAAAATACCAAAGTGAAGACAGTTGTGGTGGACGTCAGCTATTTCTCAATACAGACTCAACAATAGCAAAATGGCCTCTGAAACAAGACTTGAGGTGTGCCTGGGGGCATTTATAGAGAGGTAGCTACAGCTAGCTATCCATACCTCCAGTTTCAGGAGATCCATTTCCCTCTTCTGATCTCCTGACCTCCGTCAGTACCAGGCAGATATGTGGTACACAGACATATGTGAAGGTAACGCACTCATCAACACAAAATTACATAAATCTAAAAGTAATTTTAAAATAACTAGACTATATAAAGAACTGCAAAAAATTAAACAACAAAAGCATCCATAAATGGGCCAATGAATTTAATAAACGTTCTCAAAAGAGGTACACATGGCCAATAAATACATAAAATATGGTCAGCATTTTCAGTCTATGAGAAAATGAAGATTAATACTGCTCTGTGGTGTCATCTCACCTCAGACAGAATGGCTGTCGTTAAGCAAACAAAGGACCATAAATGCCGGTGAATGTGGCGAGAGGGACAGCGAGAGGAAATGTAAACCGGTGAAGCCACTGTGGAAATCAGTGTGGAGGTTTCTAAAAGAACTAACAATAGAACTACCCTATGACTCAGCTAGATATCTCTTGGGAATATATCTGAAAGTTCCTAAGTCAACATAGTATAGAGATACTTACATGCCTGTCCTTATTGCTTTATTATTCACAGTAGGTAGGCCATGGGCCCCACGTAGATGTCTGCAAACAGATGAATGGATGAAGAAAATGTGGTGCTTGTACTAATGGTATTTTATTATGCGATAAAAAAATGAAATCATGACATTTACAGGAAAGTTGTTGCAACTGGAAATCATGTTAAGTGAAAGAAGCATGACTCAGACTCATGCATCACACTATTTGTCTTTCCTGTGGGTCCCAGATTTAAAATATGTATGTGTGTCTCTGAGTCTGGGTTATGAAGCTAGACAGAGGGTTATGAGAAGGAAGCAGGAGATTGAAAGGAGTTGGGGGAAGAGAAGGTAATGGAATAGATGTGACATGAAAGCAAGAATGGGAACTATTTGGGGGGGGGGGGGGGGAGGTAACGACTGGAGAAGGGGGAGGCAAGTTCACCAGGGAGGGCAGTGAGGGAAGACGAACAAGAAGAGCCATGATGACACAAGCGAGTGAAATGCCACAATGAAGGGCATTCCTTTGCATGCTAACCTAAAGATTAATGAGACATGCATAAAGACAGCACAGCTCGTTTCATTCATTTAGAAGGAAGACCTGATGTGTTGGTTTCCAGCATGACCTTGAACTCCCCAGACACTCAGAACTCACAAACATTAATTCGAATAATTCTTTTTCTCTGGTGTCTGATATTGAGGCGTGCTAGATGGTCTGATGCATGACCATTTTTTCAGAGCCACCAACTTTGGCTAAACCCTATGGTGTCCTTGGTATTGAATGCCTTGTGCATGGTGCCCCCTGGTGGGATATAAAAGAATACCATTACTGTCCTACAGTTATTACATTTGTAAGATTTATGTCTTCCTCAAGACTACTTCATTCATATTAAACTAGCAGACCTGGCTACCAGGCTTGCATACCAATGAGAACATACTTTCTGAGAGGTCTTCCTTCAGCAATACTTCAGCTGACCCAAGATCTTAACTCCACAAGTCAAGCGAAAGTGGTGGGAGATAGTTAACAAATGCCCATGCCATCGTGGGGTGTCTCTTCTAAGTTTTGTTAGATGATATTATTACTTTGGGAGGCTGTGGAACCTCTAGGATGTGATGGCCTGGCTGACAGAGGTGGGTTTCTGGTGGTTGGCCACTGAAGGGTGGATCCTACCATATTTCTTGCTTATTAGTCTACTGTGGTGAGACTAGCCCCTGCCACACACCCCATCTGTGTGGTCTCAGCTTTTCCAGTGTGCTTTCTCTGCCGTGATGGACTGGAACTTCTGAATCCATGAACCCAAACGAACCTTTCCCTCTTGGCCTTGTTTCTGGGACATGTCTTGGTCACAGTGGCATACAGGTAATTATAAAGACACCACTCCTCATGTAACCGTACAATGGGTAGAGTTAGGAAGGTGTGCATGGGAGGTAGAGAAGTAAGCCATGCAGTATGAACTTTGGAGGTAATAACTCTTCTGTCATGTAGGTTGTCAGGGATATACGATTCCCAGCTGTGGAAAAGAAGGAACTATGGACACGGGGTCATATTTCATGGAGAAGCCATGTTGTTAGTTTATATGAGACCCACGCTCCCCTCCCTCTTATGGGTCATCTCCTTTTCATAAGAATTGTTTATCCTGCTGTTTGTAGACAGCTAAGGTCCAGAAATCAATTTATATGGGTCATGGACCAGCATTGAGAAAACAGAATATAAACTATCCATGTGGATTACACACCATAAGTAAATCCTGCTTTTTGAAACCTTAATAGATTGTACTTGTCCATGCCCACAGGGTCATGGCATGCCATATTTCTTACTATGGGTCTTGGTAGCAAGCATTTGGAAACCTAGATCCCGTGTCTTCATTATGATGGGGGTTTTTCATGCTTGCTCTGGCCTGGCCCCTAGGTAGATGATTTTGCAAGCTGCCTTTCCTTCCTTTAGTTGGTTTGGGCTGCTATTATAAAGTAACCTAAACCGAGTATCTTGTAAGCCACAGAAACTCATCTCTCATAGTTCTAGGTCAGGGGACAGTATGGTAGTAGAGTCAGCTTCTGAACCAAACTAAAGGTGAATCAAAAGGCCTTCTTTTGGGTTGCAGACAGACATTTTTTTATTGTGTCTTCCTTCACATGGAAAAATGGGACAGGGTTCCCTCCTACTATAAGCCCTCTACTCCAAGGACCCAACTACATCTCTAAGGATCCATCTCCAACCACCATTGCTGTGGGCATTAAGACTTCAAAATATGGATTTTGGAGAGATGTGGTTACTCTGTAACACTTAGCCTAGGTACCTACTTGCTGCCTGTCCAGTGGGTGCTGGAGCTGAGGCCACACCCTGCAGGATTATTGCCTCCTCTGTAGAGTCACAGAGGTGAGGATGGGGGTGGGGTGGCAGGTTGGACATAGAAAAGCTTCTCTCTCTCTCTTATTTTGTAATTTATCCATTTTCAAGTTGATACAAATTATACTGGCGTATCTGAGAAGCTACAAAAGAATGAATTTAGACAAATCTCCCTTGTTTGACTTCTTCTGAGCCTGAAGGGAAAACTGTCCTGGAATGTCACTCTTTATAAGACCTCCCTCCTAGGTGCTTTGGCCTTACGTTTGTGCTTCCAGACCCAAGGGCCACATCCTTTGTTGAAGAAAGTCTCTTCCAAATTTAGTGTGACAAATGTTTATTCATGGGGGAGGTTTTGTAGAACTTTCACTTTCTATCAACAGAATTCAATAATTGAAATAATTAAAAAATGTGCCACTGCATATTGAATAAAAAAAAAGCAAGTGCTAGTCAAGTTTGAGCTGGTGGCTCAGAGTCTGAGGCAGGAGAATTACAAGACCCTGCCTGGATTACAGAGTATCTGGGCAACTTAGACCATGCCTCAAAATAAAATGTGTAAAGCGTGCTGAGGATGTAGCTCAGAGGTACACTACTTGCCTAGGATGTGTGATGACCTAGACTGAATTCCCAGCAATGGAAAAGAAATCAGGTGGCTCCTCCTTGGAGTTCATTGTGAACTCTTCATATGCCATTTAGGGCCAGAGTGTGGCTTATTCCCATTTCTATCCAGTTCCCTAACACGGGAGATGTACTCTGTCAACTCTTTGAAAAGCAGTTGCCGTCAGTAACATACCCTGCTGCTTCCTGTAGCTCAGGCTCCCGCCCTAGAGGTGACCTCCTTTCAGGTACAAGATAGCTCAAGCTTGCTGCGGTGTGTACTGTGCACCTGAGCCCAAGCTGTATTCCCAACTGCACGAACACCAGGAGGGTTGGCTTCCCCTCAGCTGTCCTTCCTGCCATCTAAGGTCTTATTTCCCCTGCTTGGAGCCATAAGGAGTGGGAAGATGAACACATGCCTGCTTCACAAGCAGATGGTTGAGCTACTACTGCACATAGGCTCAGTGGTCTCCCCACATGATGTGACACCATTGTTCAAAAGGCAAGGCAGTGGTAGAGAGAACTTTAGTACAGCAGACTAGTTGGTGGGGACATAGTGGGGACTCTCACTCTCAATGAACCTTCTTGCTGTAACAGTGATTTAGGGAACAGAGATAGCAGACTGATAAGTGCCTTCTCATGGGTGGAGGCTTGTGGCAAGACGATGTAAATGGATATTAATCAACTATCCTTACGGTGTTTTCCAATTCTGCAAACCTCAGGACAGAGATTTCATTGGCCACTTTTCTCACTGAGGAGTTTTCTCACACACAGCTGCTGGCATATCACACAATGGACAGGCTGACAGTGACTGTCGGAGTCACTGAATGTAATGCCATCACTTTAATAGTGTTAGGGAGCGGACACAAGAGCTGGGCTCCACCCAGGTGCCTCCTCCTCTTTCCTTACCCCCGAGGTCTGTGAAGTCCCTGTTCTCACTTGCTGTCCGCCCCACTGATGATGCAGGCGCACAGGCGGTCTCTCCTCTCCCTCCTAATCTCCAAGATATCTTAGTAGACTGACCCCCGGCAGCTCTGTTGCCTCCGACAACCCTCATACAATATTACTGCATATGGACAGGAGAGTCACAGTCTCTATCTTCATCTATACCTGGAAGATTTAGGTCAGAAGGCTCAGGAATGTCTGTAGACACACTGAGCACACTCTCAGGATGGACGACCCCAGTGGATGAGAGAGAGTGTGGCTCTATCTGGCCTAAAGCCCAGCTACAATACTGCTGCTCCCCAGCAGACACATCTTCAAGTTTAACAGGGGAAACTAAAGATGCACGGGATAGAGAGGAACTGTCCTCCGGTGAAGGCAGCAAAAGGAGACATTTTGTTTGTAATGCTTCTCCACGAAGTGTCAAGGATAGTATCCCTGCTCTGAAATGGTCCCGGAGCCTCCCTCTTCATGGCCTTTTAGCTGGGCTGTGGGGGAGCTCAGACACCAAATGAATAGTCCGTTTTCCTGAATTTACTAGAAATTAAGTTGATTCTCTTCTTTATCCCTCCGACCATCCTTTGAGCACCAAACATCACGGGCTGTCTCTGTCTTTCCTGGTCCCTCATGAGAGTCTCCAACTCCCCGTGCTGAGGCAGTTCCTTTTGCCATGGTTTGAATGTCCATGTCCCCTCCAGAATTCACCTTGAAGCTTAACCCCCAATGTAAGGGTGTTGGAAACCGAGGCTTTTGGGGGGTTATTAGAATGTGTGGGTGTTGCCCTTATGAAAGACAAAAGGGGGGATGTTCAGCCTTCCGTCTTGTTCTCTCCTGCCTTCCGCTGTGT
This sequence comes from Peromyscus attwateri, assembly GCA_902168425.1. Lineage (NCBI taxonomy): Eukaryota > Metazoa > Chordata > Mammalia > Rodentia > Cricetidae > Peromyscus > Peromyscus attwateri. Next base: position 5,464 of record CABHPP010140483.1, on the reverse strand, counting down.
GAAGACTGGGCGAGAGGCTCCGTTTTGGAAACAGGATGGTGGCCCTCACCAGATAGCATATCTGCCAGCACCTTGAACTTGGACTTCTCAGCCTTCAGAATGGTGACAAATAAATGTGGTTTGTACACGTACCGCTCCATGTGGCATTTTGTTAGAGCAGAAGGCATGCATTGAGAGACTTTCCTTCCTGAGGTCTGCCTGGGTGCCTGACGTGGATTAAGACTTGGAGTCACAGCTCCTTGATGATCTGTTTGTCCGGGAAAGCGGACCCTTTTCCCACCAGGAGCACTTTCACTTCTCTAAGGTTCTCATGCGCTCAGAGAAAGCTTGACCCAACTTAGCCAGTGACCATCCTGGAAGTAAATATCGGCATGTCTACAAAACGACATTTCAATCCCTCATTCCTGGCAGCCACGAATTGTGGGCATCCCAACTCTCCCGATCTAGAGTGAGGTGACGTCAAGAGAGCATATTTAACAAGTCTGTGCCTTGGGCATCATGATAAAATTGGTGACTCTCTGGCCAGTGTGGCCGGACTGTTGCTTACTGACTGAATGGCAGAGTGGCTGGGGCCATGAATACACCGGTTCCTGGATCAGATTCCTTGGAAAACGTTTTCATTTGGTGCTCACAGTGGTTTTGCATCTGTGCCGGGATGCCTTCACAGTAAGAGCTCTCTCTTGTCCCCAGCCCCGTTATCTTCTTTTCCTAGAGCTGGCGGACCTTGTTTGTTCCCCTTGCTAGTGAAGACCATCTGTATGCTTAGTGGTTTACAGTCCCCCACCTCCCCTCACCTTTTTTTTTTTTTTTAAATCAAGCTTGTGTCTGTCCAGGGACTATCAGTCTCAATTTTTTCAGCTTGTCTCCACTTGTACAGGTCCTCACACAAGGGGGATGATGTGAAATGTCCTCTGGGTTTGGGCCCTATGCCCACAGAGGTGAGTATCATCCTCTGAGTCTAAAAATTCGGGAATTTATTCCTATTTCCAACTCTGGGCCACCAGAGAAAGTGGGATGCCCAGTTTGTAACCAGTGGGGTGCCTCCAGCTTCCCCTGGCCATGGCCTCCAATGAGAGTGTGCCCAGGACTCATGTCCCCACTCTGCAGCCCACCCCAAGCCTGTGCTTGCTCTTGCATCACACAGAACTCAAGTGAGGATGGCTGGCTACTTTGAGCCAGTAGCTTTGAGCTGCGAGGGCTACACGTGCCACAAAAATTATTTTAGTCCTATGCAGATCATCCAAATAATAAAGACCTTCAACAAAATGGTTCAACAAAACTAGAGGGGAAGAAGAAGAGTCCTTTGTGTGCCGTAAAGGATAAGAGGGCGTAGGCAAGATGGCTCAGCAGGAAAGGCACCTGCCGGCAAGCCTGATGACCTGAGTTCTCTCCCCAGGATCCACATGGCTGTGGAAGGAGAAAGCAGACTCCAGCAAGTTGTTCTCTGGCTGCCACATGTGTATAGTGACACACAAACACAGACAGATAGACAGACAGACCATCAGACAGACAGACAGACACACACACACACACATACACACACACACACACACACACACACACACACACACACACACACGGACAAAAATGGTCAAGAGGGGTTGTTCTTGATTCTCTTCTGTTAATAATTTTTCCAGTTTTTTTTTCTGTTACCACAGACAGTAATAAAACAACCTACTTTCAAATGTTAAACTTTGCTACTTTTAAACTGAAAACTCTTTTTTTGAAGCTTAAGGCAGTTATTTCTGCAAAAAGATGGCTTGTGGGTTTATTAATTAAATAGAATGTAGGGAGTGTTTGAAATATTATCATCTGGGTGACTTTCCTCTACATTTATAAATACTCTGCAGTCTCACCATAATTAAGATAATATGAAAAGAGTTTGAAATATGGTGATCGCTTAAAACCTGAAAATAACTCTTTTTAGTGAGAATCATTATCTCAATAGTTTTATAACCTAATAAAAATAAAAGTAAGAGAAAAACCCTAGGGGTTTTAATTTTGTGAAATCATATGTATTCTGGGGAAATGACAGCATTTTCAAATTCCTACTTAAGAAACCTCTTTCTGGACATCTTTTCCTCTGAGATGTTCCAAAGACATGAACCCTTCCATGCCCTTCTCAGCAGGATCGAGAAGACACAAAGCTCTATACAATGAGCACATGGTTTGGATTCAAAACAAGTGATGACCTACTTCACACTGGAACTGAGATGCATGGTAGAAACCCATGGTCTTTGAATATGTTTTTTTTCATTTATCTCTCTAAAGACCCTTCCTCTTCTCTCTAGAAGGAAAGAAAGAATGTTGTGGAAGCTGTCAGCCCTCCTAACTCTTCAGGAGTCATTTTAGAGTCTTCTACAGTGTCAATTCTGCTCATGAATATTGCCTTGCAGTGTGATGCCAGTGTTATACCTCCTTGGGAGAACTCCCCAAATACTCTCTTTCTGAGTGTCATATATATAGTTTGAAGAAACAGATACTGGACTTGTTTAATGAACATGTTCATTTGCCAGTGAGTACTGGCAAATTGAGGATTGCAGAATTAAACTCACTCTGAAGGATTAGTGTGGTGTGCAATCACTGGACACATATTTCTGACCTTTTCACTTTTATCATGTCAATGGTTAATTCACATCGATGATGTTTTTTGATTTCTTAATGGCTCTGTTTTCACCCTGGGCTAAATGAGAATATCTTATTGTGTTCCATCCCAGGTTCTCAAGAGTTAAACGGAATCACAGTATTTCCTCAAGTCTCATTTAGTTCCCCTGAATGTATGAATTTTCTCTTTTGTTTTTCATCAGAATTGTTTGGCTAAACCATAGGGTGCTAATCCTTGGCTTGAGTTTCTGGTTTTGTAGGTATGAAGTGGAGCTTACAGAATGTTCCCAGGGGATGTGAATGTTACTAGACTCAAGAACACTTCCTTAGATCTGCTGGTGTGGAAGCATATGCAAGTTTGTAAGAATCTTAATACCTCTCTCTCTCTCTCTCTCTCTCTCTCTCTCTGTGTGTGTGCTGGATTTGGCCTAGATAGTATTTCAAGTGCAGACCATTGTGAGAAAGCCATGGAAGTTCTGCTGAGGTCCCAGGTCCTAAAGGTGTAAAGGAGAGAGGAAGAAAGAAACGGAAGACCTGGTGTATTTTGACAGCCATATGCCTCTCCCATTTGGATGTATCTGAAATGAAATTTCGGGAGGGCTTCAGCCTCCTATAGAGGCTTCCTAGCTGCCTCATAGTGTCCTGGTATCTACACAGTATGCTTTCAGATTGGGCACTAAATCTTACAGCCTGGTGGGATATGGTAAGTCGATATTTGTGCATTCAGCAGCACACAGCCACTTGCTCCTTAGGTTTCATGGGTCTTCTGTCATAAGGAACTCAAGTGAATCCACTGGTTGAATTGCTTGCTATGAAGTAATTGGCTGTGAATTTTAATCCCATCATAGTCACTCACCTGCTGAAAGGTTGAATTTTGGTAGATATTTGAATGGATTCTAGAAATGTGTTCTTTTCTCTGCCAAATGATAGAAACAAGAAGCCCTCGCAGGTGGCTGGGTGGCTCCATTTATTATAAATCTTGGAACAGAGAATGTCAGTGCAGACGAGTAACAACACAGTGACATTTGGAGCGTTCTGTGTAATATGAAGTTGAAGGTTGACTTAAGCTTCTGAAAGGGCTGTGTGTGCCCTGGGTCTCAAGTCTTAGGTTTTAATGCCACACTGTCTTTTTCACTTGGTTTAATTTTTTTCCCATTAATCATGTTTTCAAATATATCTGAAATAACAGAGAATAGGATGACACTTGATGATGCTATGAACCTCCTTCTAAAATCATCAATACTGCCAGTTGTGTTCGATCAGTCCCCATGTACCATTATGCTAATGTCTCATCTGTGAATACTTCATATGAAACTACAGATACAGGCTTCAAAAGAACATAATCACAATATTATCATCATACCTGATAACCTTCTTATTTTAAATATGCCAGTCTCCTATGTTTAAATTCCTTGATCTTATTCAAAATAGCATATTTATTCAAGTTAGTACCGCCAAAAGTTCCTAATTAAATTTGACTTATATATCTTTCAGTTTTAAAAGTAATTATTTTTATAATTTTAAAAATTATAAAATTTTTAAATCTTGAGGTTGAATCTTGATGGTGACCAATATTTGAGTCTTACTACTTAACAGTATCTCTCCCTTTTTCTTCCCAAGCCATTTGTCTTGGTTACTTTTTCATTGCTATGACAGAGCACATGACCAAACCAAGGCAACTTATAAAATAAAGCATTTAATTTGGGGGCTCACAGTTCCAGAGGGTTATAGTCAATGACCATTATGGTGGGAAGCATGGCAGCAGGCAGGCAGACATGGTGGCTAAGAGCTTACATCTGATCCACAACCCTGTGACACACCTCCTCCAACAAGGCCATGCCCTGTAATTCTTCCCAAAACAGTTCCATCAATTAGTGACCAAGCATTCAAACATATAAATGTATGGAAGACATTCTCATTCAGACCATCATACCATTTATCTGTTTAACAGGTGGTTTTTTGTTTTTCCTTTTTGATTTTGATTTCTCACATCTTGAGCTTCATTTTATCCTGTTGTGTTATTTGACTTGTTTGTATTTATAGTTTTATTTGTATTTGTGTTTGTGTATGTGTGTACATGTATGTGTGTGACAGGGTCTTGCTATACATTCCAGCTTGGTCTTGAGCTCACCATCCTCTTGCCTCAGCCTCTTCAGTTCTGGGATTATGGGAGTACACTACCATGTCCACTCAGCCTATGCTTTCTTCTTATAAACTGGTAATAGGTCTAGAAGCTTTATTAAATTTTGGTTTACTTTTTCGTAAGGGTCAAAAATATTTCATGACCATTATTGGGTATTCACTATTGTATCACATCATCAGCCATGATTTCTGTGTGTTCCACTCCAACTTTGGTTGTTGGGTCTAATGTGATTAGCATTTTTTATCCATTTTAAGATTTACATCTACAATTACCACTGACTATTGCCTAGGTTCATTCTTTCATAGGGAGTTGCAAGATGGTTGAGAGGACCGAGAAGATGCCATAACACACTGCTCAGTCTTCTCTCAGAGATCAGGCCTCAGTTTCAGTTTCCTGAAACTGAACATGCAGTTTCTGAGAGAGCCACAAATGAAGGACAATCAATCTCCAACACCCTTGCCAGCCGGGCAGGGAGAACTGCACATACTCAGGCCTAAGCCAGCCGGAGATAATAACCAAATAAGGACAAAGCCTGGGACTTGTCCAGGCCTGCCCCTGAGTGGAAAACTATAGCCCTGACCAGCCCCTGACTAGCCCTATCCACTTAGAACATATTAATTTGATTGCCATTTACTTAAGCCAATCATATTCTAAAGTGACTAACTGCCTTAGGACCTCCCCTTGCCTGTGCTTAAAAGGAGCCTGCAAGCTCTTCTC
>CABHPP010140482.1:0-40873 GCA_902168425.1 Peromyscus attwateri | reverse complement strand
GCCTGTCTCAGCCCTGTGGTAGACATGAAGGCCCTTAAGTCATATGAAAAGTGTTCATCTGGAAGCTGGTATCCCTCTGCAGCTTTCAGCATTTTAAAATTCTTCTGATACACAGAGTGATACCAGGTGGCTGGGGAAAGTGGGTACTGTTGCAAAAAATGGGCCAATTTCATATTATACAAATACAACCAGTTACCTCATATGACCTTTTGTTAAGTTGAGCTCTGAATTTGGACTCAAAAAAATATCAACAAGGAAAGAAGAGAATCAAGATGGGTAATAGAAGAGCTTCCTCCAAATATTTTATCTTTTATCTGAGAAAGAAAACACATTCTACTGGAACTGTTATAGTGTGATGGACCTAACTTTTCCCCTCATGATGGCCAGGAAGCAGAGAGACAGAGGGACCTTAGACAAGGCATATCCTTCAAAACCATGCACAGGGGCCCATTTCCTCCCATCAGGCCCCACCTTCCACAGCTTCAACCAGTTGTCAATAGTCCGTCCAATTTTCAATCCATCAGTGGATTAAAACATTGATTAGATAGGTCCACAGGAGCCTTTGAGGGGACAGTTCAGATTCAAACCATGACAGCCATGCTCTCTGTAAGCACAAGTGTCCTGATAGTAATAAAGATATTCTGAAGAGATATTTGTGCCCCACCCTTTGGGTATCAAATCATTGAAACAATGGATGCCAAGAAGTTGGGATTTCCTTAGAACCTCATGCTGGGGGAAGAGAAGGGCTAAAGCCTGGTGACAGCCAGAGGAGAAACTTGTCTCCTAGGAAGAGATTTCACCCAGTTCTGACAACTTACCAGAACATCTTGTAGGAGAGAGTGTAGCCAAGACAATGATGGGTCAGTGATGGGCAGAACTGTACCCTGACCAGGACTGCTTAATTATCTTATCTCTTGTCTTATTTAGACCAGAACCCTATGTCAGGACCTCCCAAAATGGGCTTGGGAGGCAGGTCACTAGAACTCTTTGTTGCTCTTCCTGATATGGCCACAGCAAATGAATTTCCTTCCTCTGTCTTCACTATCATTTGTTTAATGGGCCCATCATAGGGAAGTGGCTCTGACCCTAACCGAGGTAACAGGAGGGGTGAGAGATCAGCAATGTAGGGAAGTCCTAGGAGAACTCCAGAGAAGAAGTTGTCATTGACCCTCTTTTCAGGAAGAACTATAAACACTCAGCCAACCTCCCAGAATTCCAAGACCCCTGCTAAGGAACCTTCGTAGCTGAGCCATGAAGTTGAAGAACAGCCCAGACACACTGGATATCAAAATGAGGGGCTATAAAGATCCCAGGATGATATTAACAGTGTGGCATGTAGTATACCTGTGTTAGGCCTTCTGACAGAGCCTAAAACATCAATAATTTGAGTAAATAAACAGAATGAACTGGAAAAACTGTCTAAACTGTCTAGGGTTTTAGTCAAAGACAAGTTCAGGAGCCAAGCAGACGGCTCAGTGGGAAAGGCACTTCCTGCTGAGTCCCGCAACCCGAATTTGATCCCAGGACCTGTTAGCCAGGGACACACTATTTTCTAAAACTCCTTTTGGTTGAACTATGAATCCTAGCAACTATAATAATTGATTTCTCGGAGTAAATGAACTTGTTTCTCGAAATTCTTGACAGTCCTGCTCTGTAGACCCCCATAACGGCAGAAAATTTGTTTATTAATGACCTGACTTTTTTTTCAGATTTTTTTATTTTATGTGTGTGTTTGGGCTACATGTATGTGTGTGTACCATGTTTGTGCTGAGTGCCTGCAGAAGTCAGAACAGGGCATCAGATCCCATGGAACTGGAGCTACAGATAGCTGTGAGCCATCATGTGGGTGCTGGGAATAGAACCTGGGTCTTCTGCAAGAATAAGTGCTTTTAACTGCTGCGCCATCCATCATATCAGCCCCATCTTACATACTTTGATAGACAGCTCACTGGTCACTCCTAACAATGGCCAACTTCAGATTAAAAAAAAAAAACAAAAAAAAACAACAACAAAAAAAAACCTCTAGATCTGCGTCCCACAACCCTTTTTCTGACCTATATCCACCTCAGTTTGTAAGGGTCAGGGCTCTGATTCTTAGAGACCTCTTCTTCAGGTTTTTCCAAAAATAAAGGCCTTCATTGTCTTACGTTGTTTGTTCCCTTGTCCGTTTTTCCTTCTCAATGACTTTTCTGGTGGAAAGAAAGAACCAACTTCCCAAACTCCTGTAAATTATTCTCTGACACACACATGCGTATACACAGACATGCAAATATACGCGTAAGACTAAAAATACAATAAAAAATTGTACAAGCTCCATTTGAAGGTTCAGTGTGGTGGTGGTGGCCACTCATCCACCCATCTGCTATCTGTTATAAGATAAATAATGCCTGCTTAGTTTGCTCTTGGGAAATTCCTCCATTTGGTTGGGGCAGTTCCTGCAACAAATGTCAACAATGCTTCTTCCCCTTGAGTCTTTTGCAAAGTTTTCATGTATCTGAAGCTTTCCCAGTACCAGCTGTGTCACAGAGACCGGGCTCACACTTGTCTGTTTCCAGCCTGCCCCAAGAGTTATATCTTGATTTAGGATAAATGAGGTGACAGACTCCATAGGTCCCACTGCCTGGGTCTTATGGGATATTTCATCTGGTCCGAGGTTACCACACTGTGTCATATGGAACTAAATGCATCTGAGTGGAAATGCCAGAATAATAAGTCTTCACACTGTGACCATGAGGAACAGTTAAAAAAGGCAGAAATTTTGTCTAGAAGATAAATAGAAGGTGATAGACAGGAAAGGCTGTCATGTGGACAGAGAAGCAGGTTAGACACTAATCCAGGGGGGCTTCCATGTTCAAAGGGCAGCAAGGTCAGTTTAACTCTGCACTTGCAGGAAGAGCTAGACAGAGAGCTAGCTCTCTGTTTATACCTTTATTCACATGTCCCTGCCTTCGGCTCCTCACCCACCCTTGCCACCCCAGAAGGGCCGTAAGTACCCAAAGGACAGCTGTGCCAGACTGACCTTCAAAACCCATCAACCTGCCAAACTCTAGGTGCCAGCAAATGTCTTCGTACCTGAAGATGAGAAAACTTAGAATTACCATTCCTCCTTCCCATTCATCCTTGTTTCCCAGAATCCTTAGGGGCTAGTGAATGTTAGGCTTCCATGCTGCCCCCCTTTTCCTCCATCCTCCTCACCCTATTTATCTATTGGAAAAGCAAGAATATCCAGTGTAGATAAAGACCTCTGCCCTTTGACAGCCTTTGTTACCATCTGGGTCAACAGGCAGGAGTCCCTGTGTTCACTGGACATGTTTTGTAGGAGAAATAATCTGTATACCATGTACTATATTTTTTTAAAAGAGGGTGTCTAGCCCAGGCTGGCCTCAAACTTGATATGTAGCTAAGGATGACCTTAAACTTCTGATCCTCTTACCTTCCAAGTGCTGGGATTCCAGATGTGTACCTATATAGTTTATGAGGAGCTGGGTTTGAACCTAGGACTTCATGTATGTTAGGCAACACTCTACAAACACAACCATCTCTCTAGACCCTTAATTGCTCTGTTCTGTTCTAAGAGCTGGAATTCCTGCAGAAGCCCAGAAAGTTTTATATTTATTTAGTACTCAAGCTGTGTACCCAGACCACAGCCCCACTCTCCAGTGCCCAACCCTGGTTAGGAGGACAGCGTACAGCTATGAGGCCAAGGTATTTCTCAGTATCCAAAGGTCAAGAGAAAGGGGACAGTTCAGAGTCCATATTCATCCTCTTCCAAAGTGACTTAATAAAGATCACTATGAAGATAGAGGCTACCAGAAACTGTCAGGAGATACAAGAAGATCACAGGGAGAACTGGGGGCAAGGAGGTTGGCAAAGGCTGAGTGATGATGGGAGCTAGTCCAGGACCCAGGGTCAGGTAAGACAGGAGAAAGGAAAGTTCATGGTCGGAGTCTCTGGGAAAATAAATAGAATTCATTTGTTGATCTTTGGCTAGACACTGTTCTTTTGAAGGGCAGAACAGACCCTCCATGGGGGTTCTTGAACAGTGACTGCAGAAGCATGTCCCTCCTGGGGGAAGGAGAAGACTGGGTCTAAACAAATGCTTCCCATGGCTTTATGAACATCCTGGATAACTACTGTTTGTTTATGAAATTCATAAAGCTAAAGAAGCAAGTGGATACACATGATTATTAAATCCACGATTGAAGCATATATAGATGTATATATGTATAGCATGTGTAGAATGCATATGATGGGATCATGAAGGATGATTACTGGCATCACACAAATGCAGATACCCATTTATATTAGCAGGTGAACTCCCCAGACATGAAGCTGGGGATGTAGCTCAGTTAGTGGATGCCTGCCTAACATGCATGAAGCCCCGGGTTGAACCCCAAGTACCACCTGAGCATAGTGGAATATGCCTATAATTCTAGCACCAGGAGACAGAGGCAGGGGCATCAGAAGTTCAAGGTCCTCAGCTACATAGTGAGTTCAAGGCAGTAAACAAGCAAACAACATTCTTTCCAGATAGCGGTGATACTGAATCTGGTTGAACATTCCTGGAGGATTTATCTTTCAGTAAGAAAGGTTTCTAGGGCTGGAGAGATGGCTCAGCAGTTAAGAACATTCTTAATCTTACAGAGGATTCAGTTCCCAGTATCCAAATGACAGCTCACAGCCACCAGTGACTTCAGTTCCAGGGGATCTGATGTCTTTTTCAGGCCTCTAAAAGCACTGAACACATGTGGTACAAGTACTTTTCCTTTTTTAAGGGAAGGCTTCAGTGATCTGAGTCATCTTCAGGAAATGAGTTTCAGGAACTGTTACTAGTAACTTGTCTCAGGATCTGAAGAATGTCTAGCTATTCTTGTTCTCCTTCCCCTGGGTGGGACAAGAAGGCACAGTATTAGACGGGAGCTGGTGATTTACCACTGTTGACTTTGTTCAGAGCACATGACTCTGTGAGCCTCAGGCCCACTCTATGTTAAGGATAACCTTCAGAGTTAGGACTGCTAGTGACGACCACTGTGTCCTACTCACAATAGATATAGTATGGACAGTCTATGATTTTAAATAAGTGGTCAATGGAGTGCAATAAAATACAGCTGCTGTAAGAATCCCATAATCATCATCTCTAGAGGAAGATGATTGACTTTGCAGTCCTGCTTGCCGTGGATGAGAATCTGCTGCTGCTCTCTCCCGCTGACTTCACTTGGCCTTTCAAGGCTTCACTGGGTGATTCTAGACCACACCCTCATCCAGATAAGTCTTCTTATCTGACCAACTTCAACTTAGAACCTTATTCTTAGAGACCCTGAAGAGACTTGCATCCCTCCCTCCCTGCTCCTCCTTGCATCCCTCCATCCCTCTCTCCCCATATCATGTTCTTATCACCACATATAATGATGGATCTGCTCGCTCTCCTTTTGTCTTTCCACTGCCTGCTAATCTCCGTGGAAACAGAGGCAGCCCTTTCTGACTCATTGCTACATCCTCCAGTGCCTGATCCGATGCCTTCCTCATGAGAGAAGCCACAAAAGCGTGTGTTGAATGAGAGAGTCGCCATCCCACTCTTCCTCCCTTTGGTGTGGCCGTGTGTCACCCAGAGCCATGTGACACAGAGAGGTAGTTGTCTGTTTCTGTGATCTCTCCTTACCTTTGTTCTCTTCCTCATTTGAGCTCCCCCAGGCCATTTCTGATGTCCTTCCCAATCCCCCAGCTCCCACGGGCTGGCCTGCTTCCTGCAGCTCACAGATGAAGTGCCTGCTGCCTTGTGCTGTTCCTAGAGTTTGACATGTCCCTCCCACCTTAGGGACCATGCTCTGCGTGACACTAATTTGTGTCAAGTGGCACTGTCTCAGGGGGACTCAGCGGAGAGCCATTTATTTCATACCTCTGTATTAGGTGCCAGGTACTATGTCAAGCATGACACAAAGGTGGAGGAGACACGGGATTTCAGTGGTCTGGTGGGGAAGCAGATGATTATAGCATTAAGTAACAAGGATGGTGGCTAATATCAACTGTCAACTCAACAGAGTCTATAATTACATAGGAGACATGTTTCTGAGTCTGTCTGCAAGGGGGGATTCTAGATTTGGTTAATTGAAATGGGATGATCCATCCTACACTTGGATGACACTACTCTACAGTCAGGAGTGAAGAAAAAAAAAAAAAGGAACAAGCAAGCTGCGCACCAGAGTTTGCTTCTCTCTGCTTCCTGACGTCAGACACTGCGACCATGCCTTGACTTCTCTACCATGATGGGCTGTACCCTAACACTGTTGGTCAAAATAAACCCTTTGTTCTTGAGTTGTGTTTAATGTGTACTTAATTTTTCTTCTTTAAAAATCAGTTTATTCCTGTGTTATATAGAATATATTCTAGTTGCACTCTTCGCCCCACAAAGTTCCTTTTGTTAGGTATTTTATCACAACCGTGAGAAAAGCGAGTAATACAAAGGCTAACATTTTGCTTCATGAAACAAAAAGACAGTGGGGAAGAATTCTTACCCAGTTGGAGAGGGAGGAAGGACAAAGAAGGCTTAACGGAGGAGGTGACCTGTGACAATGGCCTTCAAGCAGAGGGAGCAGCCTCAGCCCACACATGGAACTGAAAGGTGGTATTTTATAGAAAGGTGTCAACAATTCAGTACTGACAGAAAAAAGTACAGGTCAGAAAGTGCTGTATATTAGTCAGAGATATGTGCTGGGTCCAGAGCAGGGAAGGCTCTGGCATCCTGGTGGGAAGCTAGATGTGTAGTGAGAGGTCACTGAGTGAGTAACGAGAGGTCACTGAGATGTGTAAGTAGCAAGAGGTCACTGAGATCTAGATATATAAGTAATGGGAGGTCACCGCAAGTATTAGGTGGGGATTGGAGCGAGGAGGCATTGGATTTGAGAGATACACAGAGCATGTGAAGTATGACCAGGATCTAACCCAGTTTGGTGATGGTGGAGATGCAAGGTTACAAACAGGTTTAAGAGCCTCAAAGACAGAAAATTGGCAGGATTGATTACTGACTCAGCACAGGACAGCTATAGGGTGAAGGGGTGAAACCAACAGAGATTAAAGATGGCTTGGGACCCCAGGAAGCAGAAAGGGCTATGTATGGGGTCCTACTTATGGTGGAGATATGTTGAATCTGAAGTGCTAGTAGAAACTTGTGAGAAACAGACTGAAAGTTGGGGTTGGAATTCTAGATTTTAGAGTCATTGGCTTAAAAGTGCCTTAAACTGATGAAAGAGAGAGCCAGCCCTCAGGAGCGTATGTTGGACTGCAAATAGTCGGGAGCCAAAGATGCGCTTATGGAGGAGAGTGAGTAAGAGACCTCTAGTTACCTGTCCAGTGTTCCCACTTTCTTCAGAAGACCCTCATCTTGGGTACCAATCTCTAATAGACTTTGCCTGTATTGATGTCTTTACCCTTCTACAAAGTCCCTGAAAGTAACTTACCCATAATCCAATTGTTGATCAGCAAGTGGAAACAGGGGGATGGAGTTCTTTAAGGAGGAGGGGTAGATGGCTGTGTTACGTACCCCTCATGAGTCAGTTGCCAAATACTTCTTTCAATCCTCCTCACCTTTCTCACAGACAGAAAGGCAGCCACAGTGTTGGCTGTTAGCTACACATGGATGTGACAAGTTTTGAAAGAGAGTAATCCCCTTTAGATCACGACTAGATTTGAACAAGCTCTTCAGGAATTAATTTTGGGTTCCCTCTGAGCCCCCGTGAAACTGAACAAATGTTGCTGAGAAAGGCAGGGTGTTTGCATCACGCCGACAAGCACACTTTGTTCTGGAATTTGGGCATGAGTGGGAGAGAGAAGCAAACCTTGTGATGCTCACAATACACATAAGACATTCCAAGGAAGGATGGACATGCTTTTAAGGCCATCCCTATATTTACCTCATGATTTCTGAGTTTAGCTAGTATATTAAGACACACTTTCCTGTTAAAGAATTCTATTATGTCGCTTCAGCAGGCATAATATAGTTACTTGTACTACTACTGTGACAAAATACACAGCAGGCAAATCTACATTAGCTACTTGCACTACTACTCTAACAAAATACACAGCAGAAGCGACCGAAGAGAGGGAGGGTTGATTTTGGATATAGTCCATCATGGTGAAGAAGACGTGTCAGGGGGAGTGTTACTAGGACTCCTCTCATCTCTGTGGACCAGGAAGCAGAAAGAGGAGGGCCAGAAGTGGGATCAGGCTGTAACCTTCAGGGCCTGTCTCCAGTCATCTATTTTCTGCCTGCTAGGCCTCTTAAAGCTTCCACAGTCTCCCAAAACAGTGTCATCACATTGGAACCAATTTGAGTGATGTCTTTGTATCTAAACCACGACAAGATCCATGACTCATCTTATTGACTGTTCTGAAGCCTTTTCTGAAAATTTTGGTGATATTTCACTTTCTGTAATTATAACAAAGGCCAGATAATGATGATCTATAATACAGTCACCAAAAATAAAATATGCAATTCTATTACCCTATTGAGGTATCAGGGTAGGTACAGAATCATCTAGAAATCCTATATATGCCTGCTGGTATGAGTGTGTAGCCAAGAATTCTGTTTTAAATTAGAAATGATATCTTTATTTATAAAACTAAGTGCCTATCCACAGGCTATGGTGTGCTCTTCAAGGACATGACCCCAAGGAGCTAAAGACCCTCACTGGGTTCTGTTCTTAAAGATTCCATCACTCCCCAACAGTGTAAAGTTGAGGACCTACCCTTCAACACATGGGCTTTGGAAGGCCCTCCAGGTTGAGAAAACAAGCAGCATCAGTACCCCTAGTTCTGAACTAGTCCCTGACCCACTCCCAGAAATCCAGATTTGATCTCCAGACAGCTGTATAGATCTAGAACTTGCCAAGGTGCAAACCCTCAGACTTCTTGCAGCCCCACTGCACAGAGGCATGTTTCTGAAGAGCCCCTCATAAAGTCAACTGTCTCTTTACAGTTCCACTTAAAATCCTAATAGGAACCTCAGAGAGAATCCCTGGTTCCCTCCTCATCTGCACCATTTCCCTCTGATCCCCACCTTGGAAAGGCAAACCAACACAACAAAGAGGGGATGGGGCTAGAGAGATGGCCCACTGCTTAAGAGCACTGATTGCTCTTCCAGAGGACCCAAGTTCGATTCCTAGAACTCACATGAAAGATCTCTAACTCCAGTTACCAAGTTAAACCATCTGTAACTCTTGTTCCAGGGCTGGTTTCCATGGGTATTGGGCATGCAAGTGGTTCATAGACATATATCCAGACAAAACACTCATATACATATAAAAACAAAATAAATCTTTGGGAAAAAAGTATTGTGGGGTATCTGCCAAAGAAGACTGCTCAGACTGGGTTTAAGCCAATAGAAAGTGTCTTTATTAGCCAGTTGGAGACTACACTGGGTGTTCAGGATCCCAGTGTAGCACTGAGCCTTTCTCAGGGAGAGCTTTTAAGCATAAAAACCATGTTCTGGATTGACACATTCCATTTAACAAGAACAGTTAGCCAGAAACAGAACTACAGAAGCTAAAAAAACAAGGTTAGAACATTTAAAGACTTTCCCAGAACTGTGGGTTTTGATGGATTAGGTCTTTGTTTTCACTTTGGCAGGTGATACTGCCTATGTTCTGAGTTTCATGGCCTGAATGGTATTTCCATTATAGAGCCACTTGTGCTAAGGTCTGGGGGGCCTACTAAGGTCTGGGGCCCCATTACAAAAGAAAAAAAGGAGAGGGGAGAATCTGTAAGAAAGAATAGTAAACGAATGGAGAATGAGTTTGACATGTTTCTGGGCTTAGGAAGTCCAATATGGTAGCATTGTAGGAGACAACAGGACAACAGAGAAGCCACCTGTGGATGGGGGCAGGATGTGGTAATTTTCAGAAGCATATGTGCGCGTGTTGGGGCCGGAAGCAGTGTGGCATCAACATCTCCCTTCATGATCTCACTGGTATACTGGGTACAGCCTTTCCCAATGCTGCACTGAGAGCATCCTGCAGCTGTCAATATTTCCAGATGCTGGGGTTGAGACACTGTGTCTCTTGCACCTGCAAGTGATTCCAACCCCTTGTTGTCACGAGTGTAAGTTAATTGTGGCTGGTGTCAACTCACGACCCTACTTTCTGGGACTCATACTCCAGCAAACAAAGTCATAACTCCCTAAGACTCAGCGGCCCAGAGTTAGGAAGCTTCAGTTCCTCACTCCTCATATCAAGGAGGGCTATTCCACGGGAGGTCAGCTTGAAGCTGGCCTCTGGCTGAGACCACAGCCAGGCTTGGTTCCATGATTCAGTGACTTGCCTTTCTGGGAGGTGATACTAAAATCAACCCCTGAGATCGGGGGCTTAGCGGTGGGAGCAGCCTGACTCAGTACGTAAAGGTGGGGCCTTTGGGAGATGACTGGGACTAGGGGCTGCTCAGGGTAGACCCCTTGTTTGAACACTGGGAGAAGAAGAGAAAGATGAGGGTAGAGAAAAAGGAAGAATAGGAAAAGGAAAGAGAAGAAAAAGAGAAAGTACAAGAGAAGACTGGGGCACATACCTGTGCGCATATTCTCTCTCTCTCTCTCTCTCTCTCTCTCTCTCTCTCTCTCTCTCCCTGGAATACCTAAAGATTTTGCCAGAAAGAAGGTCAGCATCAGATACGGTCTTCTACTTTGTTTCTGAGCAAGCACGGCAAGCAGAGTCCAAACGACTTCTTTTCTTTATAACTTACTGAGCTACCAGCAACAGAAAATGGCTTAAAACATATACTGACTGGTTTCTCTGGCTATAGGAGAACTCAATATCTGCTAGTATTTGGCTAGAAAGACAGACCACTGGCTTAAGTCACACTGTGTGCATGTAGAGGGGAAGCAGGGTTCCTACCATCATAGATGAACTTGAACATGAGCCTGAATTGTTTGGCAGACAGACTCACTTTAAACAGTATGCATCATTGAAGTTCTGGCCCCAGGCTGCAGGTTTTGTGATGGAATCAAAGGTTCCTCAGGTCTAGCCTTTAGCTATGGTCTGACGGCAGTCTGACAGATGACTGAAACACCTGTTTTCCTTTTTTTTTTAATCCGTGACTTTAATAACCAGAACACAATGTCTTTGAATTTCTTGGCATCTGTGGAGGTGATTCATGAATTTTATAGCTGCAGAGACTAAAAGGAATGACTTACCCAGGGCCAGACAGCAAGTCAAAGAATCCTGCGAATCCTGCACCACAGAGTCATCAGAACCGGTTGGCCTCTTGCCTGTCCCTTGTCCTGTCATTAAATCAGAAGCGAACACTACCAGTAGAGTAGAGAACAATGATGACCCACTGAGGGGACATGCAGTACAAGTCAAGAGTCCATGACCCCTGAGGTCTGACATCTGTAGTTCCTCCTGAAGGCAGAAGCTTAAGAAGACAGTCACATTGCATCTAGTGACTTTCTCTTTCTTATTCAGTTTGGGATCCTGACCCATAGGGTGGTACCACCTATTTTTTAGTGTAGGTCTACCTACCTCAGTGAACCCAATGTAGAAATTCCCTCACAGCCTGCCCAGAGCCTGTCTCCTAGGTGATTCTTACCAAGTCAAGTTGACACTCAGTATTAACCATCATAGCAGTGAATGTCTTCCTTCTCACCTACTCTTGTCCCAAGAGCCTCTGAAGGTCAGCGTTTGGGTTTTTGTTTTGTTTTCTTAGCAAATGTACAGCTCTACAAAACAAGGTCATAGCCACTTCTAGTGGACTGTGGTTTTGGTTCTCACTGTTCATGAGCATTTTGTCTTTATGCTGGAAGAAATGCAGTTGAGCAGTTCCCAGGGTATAAATGTTTCCTCAGGATTGGTTGTGTCCATTACCAGCTGTGATGACCCATGTGAGACCTTCAGGAGGGATCAGTCCTAATAACATTCCCTTATGAAGGCATGGAGGAAGTTCACAAGATTCAGGAAGCTCATGATGTGTTCAAGAGGTATTCACCAGATATTCACAAGACCCCTCCCTAAGATTATGGCGGGGCACTTCAGTGGTATAGTTGCCTCTAAGTTGCCTAGGGGACTTCCCAATTGTGTCACCTTTGTGAAGTGACACTGCCTTTGTGTCACCCATGTTTCTGTTCAGTAACCTCAAGAAACTCATTGGTTTACCAAACCGGACTTGGATGGAATTCTTTCTTTGGTCTGTTGGTGCCTTCTCTACCTATACAGACTTTCCTTTATGTCTCCCCAAGGAAAAGTTACCCATTAGCATTAGGGGATGTAGAGAGGTTTACTTGACAGCCATAGATAGTCTCCTAACTTCTTGGACACAGTGGATGCTAGCAAAAAAAACTTCCATCTCTTGAACATGTGCTTGAGCTGAGTAGAAAACTATAGTTTCATCTTATCCTCAGGACAAAAAAAAATTATATATATATATATATATTTAGTAATTGCCAAGCGTCAGTCAATGTATTGGTATCAGGAAGAGACATACAAATAAACAGGGCACCAGGCAGTGGTGGCGCACTCCTTTAATCCCAGCACTTGGGAGGCAGAGCCAGGCGGATCTCTGTGAGTTTGAGGCCAGCCTGGTCTACAGAGCAAGATCCAGGAAGGGCACCAAAACTACACAGAGAAACCCTGTCTCAAAAAAAGAAAGAAAGAAAGAAAGAAAGAAAGAAAGAAAGAAAGAAAGAAAGAAAGAAAGAAAGAAAGAAAATAAATAAACAAATAACAGGGTACAGACCCTGCTTTCCAGAGCTGTGCAGAGTGGGGAAGATGCAATCTTGGTAAGTAACTACAATGAGGTATGACATCAGTCTCCAGGAAGAGGTGAGCACAGACGGCTGTGGGAGCACACAGGAGGCTCTAACGTCATCTACAACTCTCAGAGAAGTTGCCTTACAGGAACTGATTGATGCCTAAGCATTAAGACATGAAACTTATTAGCCCAAGGTTATTTCTGATCATCATAGAGTTTGGAAGAAGAAGAAGAGGAAGGGGAGGAGGAGGAGCCCAAGGTTATTTCTGATCATCATAGAGTTTGGAAGAAGAAGAAGAGGAAGGGGAGGAGGAGGAGGTCCCCAAAGATGCCCATGTCCTAAGTGCCAGAGCCTGTGACTCTATTATCTAACAAGAAAATGAAGGACTTTGCTGGTACTACTAAGAGGTCTAAAGGAAGGGAAGAGAGGAAACAAGAGAGGGCAGTGCAAAGAGAAAAGAAAAGTCTATTTTCCTCAGATGTGGATGTGTGTGTGTGTGTGACATGAAAGCAGAGGGTGACTATTTGTGGGGAGAAAAGAGACCATTACAGGGGAGGAAGGACAGGGAGGTTAGTGAGGGGGTGGGAGGACCAGGTACAAAAACATATGTATGAAAAAGCCATAAAAAAGCCCATTATTTTGTACTTTTAAAAAATTAATTTTTTTTTAAAAAGTTCACAACTGCAACAACAGATCTTGAGATGGAGTTGGTCCTGGGTTATCTGGATGGGCCTAGCACCATCACATGTAATCCCTCATAAGAGGGAATTAGGAAGGTCTAGTCAGGCTGAGGAGATACTCAGCAGGTAAAGCACTTGCTGCATAAGCCTGGGGGCCTGAATTTCAATCCTGAGAATTTATGTAAAATCAGACACAGTATCACGAGTCTGTAATCCCAGTGCTCCTAAACCAAGACGGGAGGTAGAAATGGGAGAATTCCCTGAAGCTCACAGGCCAGCTGAACTGGTGTATATGTTTGCAAGAAGGAGGCCATACCTCAAATAAGATGGGAAGATCAACAACATCCAAGGTTGTCCTCTGTCCTACATGCGCGTTTCTGCATTCACACATACATCATATATACAACATTCCTGTACACACACACACACACACACACACACACACACACACACACACAAACACACAAGATAAAAGGTCAAGTTAATACTAGGAGATACTGGGACAAAATCAAGAGACTTGGTGTTAAGATGGAGGCCCATGCACCAAGGAACATGGGTGGCTTCCACTTCTAGAAGCCAGAAAAGGTGAGAAAACTGTCCTGCGGACAGCTGGTATGGTCTGAAGATAACCTGTGCACTTCTGCAACTGCAAGGGAATAAATTTGTGTTGTAAACTACTAGCTTTGCAATAGGAAATGACATGGAACTTGAGCAAGCATTTGCCGGATGCTCAGCTGCTGCTGCAATGAAGCCTGAATTGAAATCGAGTGTGAACAAGTCCAGACCCAAAAGGGCCTTTCCCTAAGCTGAATTCATTCTCTCTCAGTGTTTGTTCACTATCTTTTAGAAAGCATATCTACCTGTCTCTTGTATCTGTTGCCTAAGGCACAAATCTATGCAAGTGGCATTAGTGCTAAAATGCAGGGAAGACACTGGACAAACACCTGTAGGTGGATGAACTTTCTATTTTCTCAAGAGCATAAAAGAGCTAAGGGACTTAAATTCCAGGCAGGTGGTGGTGGTGCACACCTTTAAACCCAGCACTCAGGAGGCAGAGGCAGGTGGATCTTTGAGTTCAAGGCCAATCTGGTTGTCTTAGTTAGGGTTTCTATTGCTGCAACAAAACACCATGAACAAAAGCAAGTTGGAGGGAAAAGGTTAATTTGGCTTACATTTCCACATTGCTGTTCACCACCATGTGGAAGTCAGGACAGGACTCGAACAGGGTGGGAACCTGGAGCAGAAGCTGATGCAGAGGCCATGAAAGGGTGCTGCTTCCTGGCTTGCTCCTCATGGTTTGCTCAGCCTGCTTTCTTATAGAATCCAGGATCACCTGCCCGAAGCGACCCCACCCACAGTGGGCTGGGCCCTCCCCCATCAATCACTAATAAAGAAAACGTACTACAGGCTTGACTATAGCCCGGCTTTATGGAGGCATTTTCTCAACTGAAGCTCCTCCTCTCTGATGACCCTCACTTGTGTCAAATTAACATCAAACTAGCCAGTACAGTAGCTGAATCCATGTCATTAGGTGCTGGAGACTGAAAGGAGAGCTTGGGATAGGATCTGGATCATTGGCAGGTGATCCGGTGCCCCCAGGATGCAAGCGAGCCAAGGCTATCACAGATGGTGCATTCACATGAAATGGCAATTTGGGGCCCTTTGTGGTTCTGAGGGTTTTGCTGTGCTAGAAGGATGACCTGTGGGTTTTCATGCAGCCTGAATGATGGTACTTGTACGTCACATCCTCGCCTATTTGAAGCATGGAAACCACAGCACTGATTTTCCTTCTGCTTGGTATGCGGGTCCTCAGTCAGTTCTCTAAATGCTGCTGCTGGCATCCCAGCTGCTTTCTTGACATTTTCCTTCCTGTACTAGAGATGCCTAATTACATGCAGAAAAACATATTAGTAGCTCAGTCAATAAATAATTAACCATTGCATGGCTCTAAATTGCTCGCTTTTCTTTACCTCACAAAGGCAGCATAGATTCTCCTTTGCATTTTTAGTCCATGATAGTTAACTGGGCCCACTCCCTCTCCATGGCTGCTGGGCTTAGCTCCACCTCTACCATTTGCTCTGCCTGCTCTCACCCTTCCACTGCCACACTCCGTGGTTCTTTCTTCTGTGTGCTACCTCCCTTGACAGTTGCATCCAGTCTCCCATCACACCCTTGTGTGGCCCCCTCTGCAGTCAGCTGAGAGTGATAAGCCCTCGCTTTAGCCAACATCCCTATGTCACGGGCATCAGGTCCCAGATCCCAGGCTGAATCCCATTTCTATCATTTATAACAGATGTGTGAACGAGGACAGTGGTGCAGGCCTCAGTTTTCTTATCTATAAAAGGGGGAGAATAACAGACTCTATCTTCCAGTTTTACAGTAAGTATTCAGGAAGTTAGCTTTGTAAAGTGCTTGGCGATGATAATCACATAGTTAAGGTTATCTACAATTTTATTTGAATAACTGGGCTCGGGAACTTGAATGAGTCTGCTAGTCAATCCAACACTCCATTCACCTCTCTAAATAAACACAGCAAGGTACCTACCTCTCACAGTCCCTCTATCCTTCTCTATCTCTGTTAACCAGTGTCAACTGCACTCCTGTTTTCTAGACCCGAGAGTTTCAATCATCTTGGAGCCTTTTAATGGTTTATATTTGTTTGTTTTGAGACAGGTTCTCACTGTGTTTCCCAGGCTGACCTCCAAATTCACCATCCACCTGCCTCACTCACCTGAGTGCTGGGAAATAGGTATATACTACCACACTCAGCCCTTAGAGCCTGTTTCTTTGGCCCCTACATCTGCCCCTACATCAACTTCCAAGTCCTACTTCTCTATTCATGTCTGGTCCCTCCAGTTCATTCCTGTCCATCACCTGTTTCTCTCCCTAGTCTTTCAACTCTCAGGTTTTTCTTCCTGCCGTTCCTCACATGTGGACCTCATAGGAACATTCATCCTTGCATGGAGTTGCCACTGCTTGCTCCTTAGTCCTAAACACACTTCTACTTACTCATGTTGCTTATGGAAAAATCCAGCTTTCTGTGTAGCATTTGGGTTCCTATACAGTTTCACAGGCTCAGCTCGTGTGCAGAGGGTTGGAAGGCTGGAGGCTGCCTTGTGCACGGCACAAGTGGGTGGCAGCTTCTAGTGGGAGAAACTATGAGTCACTTGGCCACATTCAGTAGGCAGCAAAGGGTATAAAAAGGAGGAGCAGACAACTATATCTAAAATAGCAAAAACTATCAAAATCATATGGATATGAAGAACAGTCAGCCACAAATATTGTCACTCATCTGCTGTGTGCCAGACAACACAAGAGATTGCTGGGACCCAGGGATAGGATGGCCTGACCCTTCCTGTCCAAGATGGGCAGCTGGGGAAGGGGACAGGAAAATCTAGGCTCAGACACACTGTGAGGACAGCAGGACACGTCTGTGGGAATATGAAGGATAGATGCTCACCTGTGTCAGAGTGTGCAAAGGAAACTTCTAGAAGAAAGTGACCTAGCAGAGAAAGGAAAGCATAAGTCAGGTGGGGGTAGAGAGGTAATGATGGGGATTATCAAGTCCAAGGGGAAGGCCTAAGGTCACCAAGACTCTAGAGGTTCCATGTAGTAGTGATGTTGGCCTGTGACCTAGCTGGAGACAGAAGAGGTAGAACATGTTGGAAGATGAAATGTATTTCAAGGCATCTGTGTTGATCTGTGGGGTCAATAATATAATTTGTTTACTTGTTTATTTATAGTACTAGGGGTTGCACTGTGCATCTTAGGCAATCACTCTGCCTCTGAGCTCTGCCCACAGTCATCTTTCCATTGTTAATTTTGAGATATGGTCTCACTAAGTTGCCTAGGCTGGTCTTGAGTTTACTCTGTAGCCCAGGCAGGTTTGAATCTTTGATCCTCCTGCCTCTACCTCTCAAGTAGCTGAGGTGACAGGCCTGAGCCATCCAGCCCCATAGATACATACGTTTTTATCTGTCAATTTAAAGGTAATTCCTACAATAAAGATACAGTGAAAAAGCAGGGGTGGACGAGGAAGGACTTTAGATTTTACTCAAAGCAGGAGAAATGCTGACAAGTTATAAGCAGGAAGTGGGTTCATCACAGTTTGTTTTTCTCAGAAGCTGGAAGAAGCCTGGATTTGAGTTAGGAAAAGGCAACACATACCAGCGGTGAGAACTCAGGCCGATTCTATTAGTGACAAGAGATATCATTCACCTCCAGCCCCTGCAGTCTATAGGAACTGAGAGGCTGTGTCCTAGGACCAAGATTCTGGGATGCCAGCACCTGAAATGATCCTAGACAGTGCCTACTCCAAAATAAAAGTGATGTGTTGATGAGGAGAAGAGGGACCCATGAGCCCCCACCCTTCCTTCCTGAGGATTTGGAGGCAGTTAACATTTACTGGCGAAAGGAGAGACATTTTCCTCAATGGTGGGGCCACTGACAAGTTACCCTTACTACTGCAAATGGCCCCTTACCCATACTCCCGTGAGCAACCCTAATGAAACTCCCGGGGTCACAAAAAAGAAAAGAGAAAAGAAAAAGATATGAAACTAAAAGAGGAAACAGGGAGAGGAAGGGGATCGACAGAGTGGAAGGGGACATGAGGGAGTAATAGAGGTGAATACGATAAAAATACATTAGATACATGGAGGAAAATATCATAATGAAACCAGTTGCTGTGTGTAATTAGTATACACCAATAAAAAACATCTTCAAAGAGGTGTAGTGAATGCTGAGTCCTCACCTTTTCTGATTGGTGCCTTCATTCAGCACCCAATGTCCACACACCTTCTGTGGCTGTTGAGTAACTGTGACTTAACTGGAGGTGGAGACATTGTCCCCGGAGGGCACCGAGAAGCCTCTAGGCTGCCCAGTTCCTCCCCAGAGGGACCAGACTATAATGAGCCTCCACTCGGCAAGTTCCCCTGAGGAAGAGAGGGAAACAGGGCCATACAAAGCAAGACATTGTTCTCATCTCAAAGGGAATAGCCTATCATTTATTCTTGAGCCAACTAGGGTGATCATGGCCCTTGAACATGGATTCAGATTGCCTCCAAACACATATGGAACCATGGAAGTGATTACATGAAATCTTATTGGTTAGAGTGCCCACAACATAAATCAAGGCATTTGCCAAGTTATCTTTGGGGATCTTGCTTGGGTAGGCAGGTCACAGCAAAGTAGAGAGAAGAGCTGCTATCCGATAACATTCTTGGCTTCTAGACTGGTGGAAGCTATTGGCCTTCCAGAATACATATTAAAGCTTCTGGTGGTCACAGTGATATTAGGATGGACACACGACCTGCAATGAATGGGCTTTCAAAAGGACTCAAAGTAGGCCAGGATGATTTGATTCTGATCTGTAACATTCTAACTCTCCACAATCACGAAGTTCAGTCACTGGGCCTTGTGTGTATACAAATTGCGTGACCATGCATGTAAAGGCTACAGGTCCATGTTGGGTGTCTTCCTCAATTGCTCTCCACCTTATACTTGGAGACAGAGTCTCTCACTGAGTCTGGACTAGCCTGGCTGGCAGGTAAACCCCAGGGATTTTCCTGTCTGCCTCCCTAGCTGTAATGCCCAGCTTTTTACCAGCTTAGATCCTCCTGGTTATGCAGCAGATACTTTACCCACCGAGCCATCTCCCCAGCCTCCTCGTGTAATAGTCTTTAACACAGGTGTGACTTTTCTTTTTTTCAGAGAACTTCCGCTTGCAGGAGGCAGGGAAGTCAGGCTTCCCAGAGGGAGGAGAATCTGCCTGGTTACATTGACAGACACTGCACTCATCCAGTTTTGAAAAACACTGACGCCGTCTCTCCTCCAGGGCCATTCAAAGGCTGGCTTAATAGGATTTAGTCCAACGTTTTTCATGTCATCAGAGAAAGCGTCTGTCTCAGCGGCTGAGTCATCCCCGCAGCTCTTAAAGCCCTGGAAGTGGGGATTAGTCACAGGACTTCCATCTGATTATCCTCACAACAAGACTGAGGAAGTCTCCCTCCCTCAACCCTCAGGTAGCACTTGAAGGTTTCTAGAAGTTTCGGCATCACTATTTTCTGACAGTCCAGGGTCATTTCCTGACTTGGAGTCTACACCATAGAATAGGCCTGAGCTGCAGAAAGCTGAAAGCAAAGCCAGTGTGTCTGCTTGTGCGTGCGTGTGTGCGTGTGTGCGTGTGTGTGCGTGTGTGTGTGTGTGTGTGTGTGTGGGGGGGTGCGTGTGGGGGGGTGCGTGTCTGTGTGTCTGTGTGTTCCTGTAAGCCAGAGGTCAGCCTCAGGTGTTCACCTCACTGCTAAACATAGTGCTTAGCACAATAAACACATTTCAAAAAACATTTTTAAAATTTCATTTGTAGATTTCTGTTGTTTCATCAGGATAAAGTCAGGAAAAGAAGCGAACAGGACAGAAGGCTCTGTGTTAGCTATTTGGTCATTATTCTACCCATGATTTCACAGTTTTGTCACTTGTCACAAGCCGATGGTGGCTGGTTGATGCCAACCTGAAGTTTTACCCCTTCTGGGACTTTAGAGTCGCTTCTGTGGTTTACCTGTTGCTATCATTTGTCTGCGTTCTACTTCCTCTTTCTTTTTCCTTTGTAGTGCTGGGCTTTGAATCAAGGGCCTCACACCCTCTAGGGCTCTCTGCCACTGAGCGGCACTCCCCGTGGTCCTTTTACTTTTATTTTATGACAGCCTCTCAAGAGAAGCTGCCCAGGTGCGGCTTGTACTCATTCTGCACTGGCATTACACTCAGGATCCTCCTGCCTCAGTCTCTCTCGTAGCTGGAAGGACAGGGCTGCACTGCCAGGTCCCATCTGTCTGTCCACTTTTTACATGTGTTTCTACTCCATGGCACACATGTGGGGTTCAGAGGACAACTTAAATGAATTGGTTCCCTCCTTCGTCTATGTGGAATCCCGGGGGATCAAGTTCAGGTGGTCAGGCTCGGGGGCACGTGCCTTTACATCTCGCTGGCCCTCACTTGTCCGCTTACTAATTACCAGTCTCACTGAGATCAGTCTGTACACATTGTTATGAGAGCACTAGTGTGTAGATCAGGAACAGACTTGAGAGCGGGCGCTAGCCTTCAGGCCTGTAGACACCCCAGACACCACGGAGGTTGACAGGCCCCCTTGCAGTCTGCCCATCATAGCCTCTCAGCCCCTCTCTTTCACATAAACATGCAACACTTCTTTTCCTTCCTTTTTTTTTTTTCCTGGTGGTGCTAGGGACCAAACCTAGACCTGCCCACGAGTGAGGCCAAAGCTTTCCCCCTGGGACAGATCCTCTCCTCCCGGGCTGTGCTTCCCACCCTTTTTTGATTTTTTATGTTGAGATGCCCTCACTAACTTGCTGATGCTCTTCACCGTCATGGCCAGCCACTTCCTGTCCCACCCACCCCCCAAAAAACCCTATAGCTCTCCATGTCCACGGAGAGCTCACTGACCCTAAGATTTTCCACACAGAGGACCAGGATTCCAGGAGGAAAAGTGATACTTCATGAGAAAACTAAGCTCTGATGAAGCCAGTATCCTCCACGACACGGTGGCCAATTGCAGTTGTGAGTCAGAGTTTTGCCACTACCCCGCTCTCCTAAGGTGTCTCTTGTGCAAGAGGCTGGCCCCTGAATAGCAATTGAAAGATGGCGACCTCAAAGAGCACAGAGAAAGTAGAGAGCCCGAGGGGAGACAGGCACCATCCCTGGAGACGTGGTCCAGGATTCCACAAGGACCCGATGGAACAGAGGCTGCACCAAGAACAGCGGCGGCAAAGGAGGTCAAGTAGCTACTTTGACAGCATCTGCAAAAAGCGTGACTTCCCTTCTCTTCTTTGATTAAGCTCCCGGAAGACAGAACACATCTTTACTTCCCCCTTGATCTTGCTACTGAAGTTGTCAGGGTGAGCACAGTCCCTATGGACTCCTTTTCCCTGGTGTAATAAATTCAAACCCAGACTCCATCCTCACAAATCAGGGGCAATGTGCCAGTGAAAACGCTGTTGTTTTCTGAAGCATGGTTCTGGAATGTACCCTAAAATGTTTTATGTAACAATCTCTTTGAATTCTCGCCACAAATCTGTGAGATTGTTAATGCCCTTATTCCAGAGACCAGGAGCCAGAGGCACAGAAAGTTTATGTAACGCGATGCACGTCACCTAGCTTAGATGGGAAATCTAGGCATGCCTCTGGTCAGAGCCTGTGCTAGATGATGTTGTTAAGGCCTGACTGTGACCTGTCCCCGCAGGATCGTGTGCTAAATGCTTGGTTCCCAGGTGATGGAGTGTGTCTTATTGGGGTTACCATTGCTATGAGGAAACAACATGACCAAGGCAACTTGGGAAGGAAAGGATTTATCTGACTTAAGGCTTCACATCACTGTTCATCATCAAAAGAAATCAAGACAGGAGCTCAAATGTCAGGAACCTGGAGGCAGGAGCTGATGCAGAAGCCATGGAGGGGTGCTGCTTACTGGCTTGCTCCTCATGGCTTGCTTAGCCTGCTTTGTTATAGAACCCAGGACCACCAGTCCAGGGTGGCACCACCCACAATGGACTGGACCCTCCCCCATAGTTAAGAAAATGCCCCTACAGGCTTGTCTATAGCTCCATCTTATGGAGGCATTTTCTGAATAAAGGCTCCCTCCTCTTAGATGACTTTAGCTTGTGTCAAGTTGTCATAACACTAGCCAGCACAGGGATTTTTTTGTTGTCGTTGTTGTTTTTTGAGATAGGGTTTCTCTGTGTTGTTTTTGGTGCCTGTCCTGGATCTCGCTCTGTAGACCAGGCTGTTCTTGAACTCACAGAGATCCGCCTGGCTCTGCCTCCCAAGTGCTGGAATCAAAGGTGTGCTCCACCGCCATCCGGCCACGGGGATATTTTTTAAAAGTTCTGGAAACTTCAGGAAGAGGGATCTAGCTGGAGAAGTCAGGTCCCTACGGGTGGGTCCATGGGAACTAGCTTGCTACTAGCTCCCTCCTAGTCTCTCTCTAGTTCTTCTCTGCTAGAGAACAGCTTTCCTCTGCCACATGTTTCTCCCGACATGATGCTCTGTTCATGCAAAAGGGGCCAAGCAATCAGGAACTGAAAGCTCTAGAATGATGAGCAAAACCCATCTTCCCTCCTTCCCATTGTTTCTGTCAGGTATTTCATGACAAAGATATGAAAACAATTAATTCACCTGTGAACTCTCACTGCAACATAGATAAACGATGAAAAGCAAGATGAGTTATTGACTTATTAGGTTGCCAAAAAAAGGGGGGGGATGAAAAGATATTCAAGGTGGGGAGTGCCTGTGGAGAGGTAACCCCTGCCACTCAGGTAGAGAAGGTGATGGGAGTCCGTTCTTTTCCTCCCATCAAGGGTCACAAATTATTTCCTTATCCTCAGATCCAGAGAGAAATTTAAAAAATGTCACATTTTCAAGCTGTAGGCCATTATCCATGGTTGAGGCACAAGGCCCACTTGGTAAGTTGTCACCAGTGTTGTTTTTCTTTTTAATTTAAAAAGCACTTTGGATATGTGAGTGTGAGTGTGTGTGTGTGTGTGTGTGTGTGTGTGTGTGGTTACGTGTATGTGCGCAGGTGCTTGTGCACGTGTGTTCATATGTAGGTGGAGGTGGGAGGGCTGCCTCCAGTATTACCCCTCCAGTACTGCTCTTCTTGCTTTTGAACTAGAGTCTTTCATTGTCCTGGATCTCACCAAGCAGGCAAGGCTCCAGGAATCGGCCTGTCTACACCTGTCTATTTCTGTGATTAAAACTGGGTTTAGAAGCGTGTGCCACCACACCAAGCTTTGATTGCATAGGCTCTGGGTACTGAATTCAGGTCCTTGTACTTGCAAGATAAGCACTTTATAGACAGATCTATCTCCCTGGCCCTGTCCAGTGTTTCTCTTAAAAAAATAAAATAGAATAAAATGAAGTCAAGAGTAAAATTGAGAATGTGTCACCGTTCCTTTAGATTTTTGGCTTCTGTGAGAAATTATTTAATTCTATGTCTCGTGTGTGGTATGTGTATGCAAGCATGGATGTATATGTGGGTGCATACATATGTAGATCTTTGAGATGTGAGCATTTCTGAAGCGTCTGGATTAGTTCCCTTGCAAAATGCCCTGCCATCTGGACTGGTCTGTTTCTATGTGTGTTGGAGCCGTTGTTCCCTTCCAGCTGATTCACTGAAGGTGTGAACTGTGTGATATTTCTGGATAGCAGTCTGTCTGCATGCATGAAAAACAGAACTGAACGCACACTTCTAGGACTGTCTCTCAAAGAAGGGGATGACAGGTGGACAGTGCCAAGACTTTCACAGAGTCAGTATTTCCAATACCACAATAAACACCCCCTATAACAAGAACCTAAATAATAATCGGTAAGGAGTAAATAAGCTAAGTTGTATTCTATGACGTGTGCAATGAAGCATGAAGCCAGTGAAATAATGAGACTTAGATAGACCAGGCATGCATGGTAGTGCCATCCATAGTCCCAGCGCCTGGGAGATGCAAGCAGGAGAATCGGGAGTTCAAAGGTCACCTGGAAGTGGTAGCACATACCTTTGATCCCAGCACTCTGGAGGCAGAGCAGGAGAATCTCTGTGAGTTGGAGGTTAGCCTGAAAACAAACAAAAAAAAGAGTTTAAGGGTTAGGGAGATATATCAGTGTAAGATGCTTGTTTCACAGGGGTGAAGACCTGAGTTTGGATTCCCAGAAGCCACATAAAGCAAAACAGTGTGTCTGTAACCCCAGTGCTCCTATGCTGAGATGAGAGGTGAAGACGTCGATTAGCATGGCATTTACACAGCATCAGGCTAAAGACTGCCTCAAACAAGGTGGAAATCAGGGATTGACCTGGAAGCTATCCTCTGACCTCCACATGGATGCTCTGGCACCTGCATACCTGCCCTCACATGTGTGCATACACAACAGTTCAAAGTTATCCTTCCGTGTATAAGGAGTTTGAGGCTAGCCTGAGCTCCATAAAACCTTGTCTAAAAAAAAAAAAAAAAGTGAGAGACTTAAAAATAGTGAATTGCTGTCTGTATGCTTTAACAGGAAAAAAAATGCAACTAGGAAAACTGTCAAGCTGCTGGGTTAAAATGAGAAGTTAAGCTGATGCTCATGAACAATTAGGAGCGGTAAAGACCATCCAAGAAGAGCCACCGGGTAAAAGGGTGTGAAAGCAGGATGTTTAGGGCAGAGGAGGCAGAGAGAGACCTTTAGACTGGAGCAGGGAGATGCCACTTTACCCAAGCAATCAGTCTAGATCCCTAGCTCTGGAATAAACACCAGTTGGGCCTCCTCTTGCTCAGTATCCATGACGCTTAGATCGCATTCTTGTCAGAGAGATGTAATCAGAATCTAGTTAGAAACAAACCAATCCATAAAGACCAATCCGTACTGAAGGGCATTCTGCAAGGCAATCGGCTCACGATTGGTTCAAGATTGTCCACATGACAAATTACACATACACACACGAAAGGAGAAAAGATTCTAGAATGGTGTTGTCAGACCCGTCATCTTCCAAGGGCTTGGAAGTGGATGAAAGATGGCAAAGAGATATAATAACCAAATAAAGTGCCTTTGAGGAAGATTGGGAGGTAACTGGAGAGTTTGAGTGCAGGCTGGGGTTGGGATCCTATTATTTTGTCTATGGTAATTGTGTGTTAAATGTTTCTGTCTCCTCCCAATATGATGGTATTGAAGGTGAGGCCTTTACGAGGGAAAAGGACTTAGATGAGGGCACAGGGTTGAGCCCTGATGGGATTGTCCTCGCCAGAAACCGGTGTAAGAGACTCTAAAGCATGGTCTCCTACACCTCTTTTTGTGCAGATTTATCTCTCTCCTGTTTCTTCTCCTCTCTTCCCTTCTCTTCCTCTTTTGTCTGCTCCTCTTCTCTTCATCCCTTCCTTTCCTCCTCCCCCACTCTCCCATGCAGAAC
Organism: Peromyscus attwateri; assembly: GCA_902168425.1. Classification (NCBI taxonomy): domain Eukaryota; kingdom Metazoa; phylum Chordata; class Mammalia; order Rodentia; family Cricetidae; genus Peromyscus; species Peromyscus attwateri. Next base: position 15,528 of record CABHPP010140482.1, on the reverse strand, counting down.
AGAGTCACGAGCAAGTCAGGAAGAGAACCTTACCCAGCACCATGTCAGTTAACACCTTGACCTTGGCCTTTCAGTTCCAGGATGGGTGGGGAAAACTGTAAGGTGTTTATGCCCACAGACCAGACTGAGGGTTAGGCCCAGTGTTGAATGGCATGTAAACACTGCTTTCAGCCTGTCCTCTACTCCAGGGCACTTACAGTGAGAGCTGTGATGTCTGTAGCTTATTTCCACATGGTTCAAAAAATTGCTGGTAAATAGATGAGAGAGAGAGAGAGAGAGAGAGAGAGAGAGAGAGAGAGAGAGAGAGAGAATGTTTGAGCAAATGAAAGGCAATGTTAATAGCAGGTTAATCTGGGGAAAGGGTGGGAGTGGCTAGAGATACAGTTCAGGGGCAGAGCACTTGCCTCACACGCACAAGGCCACAGGTTCAAACCCCTTAGTACCACACACCTACACAAAATAAATGACTGTTTTGTTTTGTTTTTCCCCAGCTGGGTGTGGTGCTGCTTGCCTGTAATCCTGCACTCAGGAGGTGGAAGCAGGAGGATCAGGAATTCAAAGCCAGCCTCACTACATAGTAAGTTCAAGACCAAGCTGAGGGTTTCTCTAACAGCCATGGCTGTACTGGAACTCACTTTGTAGACCAGGCTGGCCTCAAACTCACAGAGATCTGCCTGCCTCTGCCTCCCGAATACTGGGATTAAAGGTGTGTGTCACCACTGCCTGGTGAATTTGGCCAATTTTTTTTATAGTCAGTAGAAAGACTTCTACAGACCTACTCAAAGGCCAGGTTGCAAGCCAGGGGCAGCATAGTTCAGATTTGGATGTAGCTGCAGCCAACTCCAAGGCCAGGACTCCTTCCTTGGCCTCCTGTCCAAGATGGCTGTTTTACAGATACAGAGATGTTAACTGACTTTTACAGAGTCGCACACATCTACTCGGGGTAAAGGCAGAACTGAGGTCTGGATTTGGGCCTCCTATCTATCCCGTGGCTCTCTTCTTACAGTACTCAGCTAAGCTGCAGCTGCGAAGTACCTGGAAGGAATACTCTGAAAATGGCTCAGACTCTCTAAACTTGTGGCTCCCCTGATAAGGAGGCTGGGCCTTCAGCACAGGAAATTAGTCAGGCCTTTGGAAAAGAGCCAAGGACTGGCAGGAAGCTCGGAGCGGGTCTCAAAGGGGTGATAGGCAGTAAAGCAACAAGTGCGGTGATGTTGACAGAATCACTTGATGCTCTGATTAAGAAGCATGAGTTGTCACTCGTGATGGGCGCTGGGAAAGCCAGGCTGGAGACGTCAGCCGGACAGGCAGCCATGGGCATTTCTAAGCCGTCAGGGCTTCAGACTTACTAAATAGACTTTACTTGAAAGAAAAAAAGTAGCGTCAAAGGACATATGCTGAAACTCCTTCAGGTGCTGGCTGGACACCAGCACCCTGTGTGTCTCACCGGCCGCTCCAGTCTTCATCCATGCTGGGGCTTTTAGACAGACGTTTGATTGCCTTTTGACTCTTGAGACTGTCTTGAGTCAGGTACCACCATGCCTAATTTGTTTGTTTTTGAGACAAGATCTCATATCCCAGACTGACCTCAAACTTGCTATGTACTCTAGATGATCTTGAGCTTCTGATCCTCCTGCCTCCACCTCCTGAATGTTAAGATTACAGACATGTACCAGCAAAACCATGTGCAGTGAGGGAGACCGAATGCAGGGCTTTGTGTATATTAGGCAAGCATTCTTCCGACTGAGTCGCATCTCTAGCCTCTGTTATCTATACATATTTTAATCCACATCTTAACCTTGCCAAGAACTAGGAAAACGTGACTTGCATACCTAAGAGCTTCCAGAAAGATATCCATCGCAAGCGCTCTTGAACTTGTAACCTAACACTGTTCACACTCCTCTGCTGTTACCAAAATCTGGGACTGAGTCTTCTGTGGAAGCAGAGAGCTCTATTCTGAAGATTCTTGCCTGGGACATCACTGGAGGGGCTGCTCCCTTAAAGCCAAAGACATAGCACTGGTACCATATCACGTGCTAGTGCTATAGCTTATGACTCCATATTGAGGGTTAATGACAGAGCTTCCAGACCTCAGAGGACAGCCTATGGTCATGTACTCAGACTGTTTCATTTCAAGTGGTCACATGATTTTTTTAAACTCGGGAAAACATACAGGTTTTATATAACATACCTCCTTCCTCTCTTCCATCCTTCCTCTATTCTCTTCATCCTTCCTCTCTTCTCTCTGACATGATGAAGGTACCATTCAGTGCATTTAATTCCATGTTGTACAACCATTTTTCTCTAGTTTTAACACTTTTCCATCACTCCAGAAGACTGTATGTAGGCATACTACACATACATATATTACACATATACACTATGCACACTAGACATATATATATACATATACATATTATACACTCATACACATACTACACACCCCACACATTACACATATAGATATGCTGCACAGACCTATATACAATTGTGGTGATATATTGTATATCAAATAAAGCTTGCTTGAGGATCAGGGGAAAGAGCCAGGCACTAGATTAAACATAGAGCTCAGGCAGTGGTGGCACAAACCTTTAATCCTAGCACTCAGGAGGCAAAGATCCATCTGGATCTCTGTGAGTTCAAAGCCACCCTGGACTACATGAGACTGATTCAGGCTAGGAGAGACACAGAGCCAGGCAGTGGTGGAACACACCTTTAATCCCAGCACTTGGGAGTCACACACTTTCAATCCCAGCACTTGAGATCTCATGCCTTTGCTACCAGTATTTGGGAAGCACACAGGCCATTAATCCCAGCACTAGGAAGGAAGTGAAATGGCTGGGCGGAGAAAGGTATATAAGACAGGAACTAGAGACCCTTTCGGCTGAGGACTCAGGGGCTTTCATAAGACCAGTCTGAGGATTCATGGAGGATTCATAGGATCTTGCCTTCCATTTGGCCTGAGGATTCAGTAGTTGTGAGAAGTTTCTCCAGTGGCTTGTTCCTTTGTCTCTCTGATCTTTCAGCATTTACCCCAATATCTGGCTCTGGGTTTTTATTATAAGACCATATAGGATTTGTGCAACATACACTTATGCATATGCATCTATCACATACATAACTACACCATATATATATACATATACATACATATATATATATATATATATATATATATATACACCCTATGCTCACTGTACACAACATCCACATTATCTTAGTTAGGATAACTATTGTTTTAATGAAATACCATGGCCAAAATAACAAGTTGGGGAGGAAAGGGCTTATTTGGCTTACATTTCCACATTGCTGTTCATCCACAGTGGAAGTCAGGACAGGAACTCAAACAGGGCAGGAACCTGGAGGCAGGAGCTGATGCAGAGGCCATGGAGGAGTGCTGCTTACTGGCCTGCTTCCCCTGGCCTGCTTAGTCTGCTTTCTTATAGAACACAGGACCACCAGCTCAGAGATGGCACCACCCACAATGGTCTGGATCCTCCTCCATCAATCACTAATTAAGAAAATGCCTTACAACTGGATTTTATGAAGGTATTTCCTCAATTAAGATATCTCCTTTAAGATAACTCTAGTTTGTGTGTCAAGTTTACATAAGACCAGCCAGCATACACTAACTGCATGTATACATACTCACACACATACCACACACTTACTTGCACACACTTAGGTCCACACACACAAAAACCCACATCCATAGTCTATATGGCATAGGCTTTGTTTTATTTCTTTGAATGATATAAAGATCCTTACGCATTGCTGGTGCAGAATGGTGTAGTGCAGAAAAGCAATCAAGCATTTCCTCAAAATGAGAGATGCACAATCACCGCATCTTCCAGCAATTCCACATGTTCTCTCTCTCTCTCTCTCTCTCTCCCCACACACCTAACATACACTGTCCACACATACTCCACACACACACCACTTTACATGTATATAAGCACTATACATATTGTTCACTGCACACACGCGCAGGTAGTGGATGGAGAGTTGTCCACTTCTTTTGGCCCAAACTGTAGCAACTAGCCTGTGTTACGAGCCTTATCTAATTTGATAATGATTATTAAGAAAAAGCCATCTGAAAAAGAAAAAGAAAGGAAGGAAGGAAGAAAATAAGAAAGAAAGAAAGAAAGAAAGAAAGAAAGAAAGAAAGAAAGAAAGAAAGAAAGAAAGAAAGAGATAAATGTTTAGTCAGGCAGTGGTGGCACATGTCTTTAATCCCAGTACTCGGAGAGGCAGAGGCAGGTGGGTCCGTGATTTTGAAGTCATTCTAGTCTACAAAGCTAGTTCCAGGACAGCCAGGGCTACACAGAAACCCTGTCTTGAAAAACCAAAAACCAAAACCAAAACCAAACCAAAACAAACAAACAAACAAACAAAAAAACAAAAAACAAAAAAACAAAGAAAGAGACATTGGGCTCAGAGACAGGTACACAGGGAGAATGCTGTATGGAGACAAAGGCAGGGATTGCCCCATGGATGTAACCACGGCCATGGGATACTAAAGAAAGCCAAAGACAGAGGCATGTAGCAGATTCTTGCATAGCCTCAGCATGAGCCACCAGCCCATACTCTGACCTTGGTGTTCCAGACTGTGAGACTAAGGCTCTGATGTTAAACCACCTGGCAAACGAGCATACAGGTCAGCCTGGGAACAAGACCTGGACCTACTACATTCTAGAAAACTCAACAGTGAGGGTCAAAACCCACAAATGATTGCTTCTCAGATGCCAGGCAGTCCTGTGCAGAGACCATGTGTTCCCAGAGTTAGGAGTATGATAGGATCAGGAACCCTAGAGAAACTTTGGACAGGGGTGTCTAAATGTAATGTAATCTCACACAGGTTCAAGAGGAAGTGTTACAGACCTTGCCATGTACACAGCATGCACAGGGCCACAAATTTGGAAAGAACACCCTCAGAAGCAAGGGTATAGAGAGGCCTGGCCATCTCTAGTTCCTGGACATGCTGCAAAGGCTCCCAGGACCTCGATTCTCTCTTCTATGTGTTGGGATGGCAATACCTTCACAGCTCAATGCAGGTAGGGCAAGGTGCTTGGTGCTGCTGAAGGTGTATCAAGTAGGTTCACACCTGGGAGCTAGTGGCTTGCTGTTTTGGCCATGGCCTCAAAAGTAGGTTCAGCCTGGTGACATACCCAGAGCTCAGGATCCCTCCCCCAGAAATGGACTAGGTAGGCCTGCATGCTAGATCAGAGACATTGAAAGGAGCTTTCTTTTCTTTTCTTTCTTTCTTTCTTTTGGTTTTGTTTTGGGGTTTTTTTTGTTTTTGTTTTTGTTTTTTTCCAGACAGGGTTTCTCTGTGTAGCTTTGGTACCTGTCCTGGATCTTGCTCTGTAGCCCAGGCTGGCCTCGAACTCACAGAGATCCACCTGCCTCTGTCTACCAAGTGCTGGGATGAAAGGCGTGCGCCACCACGCCCAGCTGAAAGGAACTTTCTCCACCACATTCTGAGGTGTTGGTCTGGGGAGCCAGCAGGTTTGTGCACACTGCCGAGCTTTAAACGCTTTAAACATGAGATGAGGAAGTTTGGAAATTTAACTCATATGGTACCAAGCAAAAGTGGACATCAGGATGCAAACGTTAGGTGTGTGGTGATGCATGAGGCTCAATCCTCATAAGAAAAAAACATCAAATATTCTTCTTACAAACAAACCCATCCCAGAAGTACAACACACATGTGCACATACAGCCAGAGGATTGTGCTCCCAAGGAATCTGGGAGAATTACCCATTCTAGAAGATCAGGAGAGAGGGCCCAGAAGATGGGAGGTTACTGAAGGTGACGTCAGTTCTGCCTAAGGGGAGAGTACCAGTAGGCTGCTCAGTCAGAACATTAGTCAAGACAAAGATGGCTGCTCAGGTGCCCACAAAGCTTCGAGGCTCAGGGCTCAGGGCCCAGAGGAGGTGGGCGGGAGGAAGAATCCAAAAGCAGATCCAGGGACAGAAGATGGCGAGGAAGATTTGTCACCATGAAATGACACACAGACCCCAAGTACTCCACAGTTGCAGACAGGAACATAGTGCTAAGCTGCAAGAGTGTTGATGTGTGTGACACTCAGGGACACTGAAATCTACATTTCTGAATAAAGAAAATTGGTATCAGAAGCCAAGAATGTGGCGGTAAGATGCCCTTGTACACAGAAACCCTAACGTTCAATTGATTGGTTGATTGATTGCAGTATTGGGGATCAATCCCAGGGCTTTGAGGACACAAGGCAAGTGTCCTACCACTGAACTACACCTCCAACTGGTATTGGTTTCAGTTGGCTTCACTTCAAACCTGTGACAGCTATTTTTTGGTATTAAATTTTCATTAAACATCCTCAGTCTTTGATTGTGTTTTTAAAATAATGAACAGCTTCTTTGGACCAGGCTCTAGGTTAGCGCCTGGGAGAATGAGGAATCAGCACAGCTGCTGACTCCAAGAAGTTCCCCAAATGGCGTCCTGTGCAGTGCTCTAAGAGAAAAGCCCCAGGGGCATCCTCCGAGGGTAGAAATGGGGTCAGTGGGTGCTCCCAGCGGAGCAACTGCTTGGGACTGCTTCTCTCGCGGCCAGGTCTCCTCCTCTCCTTTCCCCACCTCACAGAGGGTGGGACAGTCGGGGTGGCTTTGTAATCTCGACCACAGAGAGCTGCTCCACCCTTTGTCCCAGAGAAACTCCGGCTTGTCCTGTTATGATTGCCACATGATACCTGGTACCATCTGATAAGGACCTATTTCAAAACTGTGCTCCTAATTCCTGCCAAAATGAACAAGCTGGGCCCAGCTAAGGGCTGAGTAAGGAGCCATGAAGTGGAAGTCAAAGAAAGGAACTCAGCAGGCACCTAGAATGAGAACACACACACACACACACACACACACACACACACACACACACACACATGAATATCTTGTGTGCATTGCAAAGATATGAACAGACTTGCTCATGTAAGCGCACTGACAGAATCATTTCTACACTTCCATGCCCAGTTTCTAGAACAAGGAAGCCATCCTGAATGCAGCTCACTGGAAAACAGTCACAAGAAATCTAAGAGCTTCCCATAAGGAGATGGACAGGGAAGTGTTCGGTTTCCTGTTCTTACACAGAGATACGCCCAGGTGGAATGTCCTAGTTAGCTTTCTGTTGCTGGGATAAACATTACCCAAAGCATCTTGGGCTGGAAAGGGGTTATTTCACCTTATAGATTCCTGTCCATCATCAGGGGAATCCAGGACAGGAGCTCAAAACAGGAACCTGGAGGTAGGACCTGAAGCAGAGGCCATGGAAGAACCCTGCTTACTGGCTTACTCTCCATGGCTTCTTCCTCAGCGACTTTCTTGTCGAGTCCAGGCCCACATGTCCAGGGATAATACTGCCCATAGTAGGTAGGGCCCTCCTGCACTGATTAGCAAACAAGAAAATGCTCTACAGGCTTGCCCACAGGCCAAGCTGGTGGAGGCCACTCTTCAGTTGAGGGTCTTTCCTCCCAGATGTGTGTAGGTTTGTGTCACATTGACAAACACTATGGTGTGAGGGCATGTTAGCACATTTCAGCCTAAACCATTGGTCTGCTTCCTGTGGCTGGAAAGTGAACGCTGTAAGCATCACTCAGCCCAGGTATAGGTCCCAAACAGGTAGAGATGTTCTAGAACTAAGCTACTTTGGCAATCCTGGTAGGATGGTACTAATAGATGAGGATTTCTAAGAACCCACCACACCCCTGGGCCTGTGCTGAGGGCTTGCATGCACTGGCTTGCTGAATCCTTGGGGTCACCCCCTGCAGGGGTTCCTGGTAATATTCCCACTGCACTAGTGGGAAACATGAGCCTTTCGGGAGATAAGGCGGCTTGCTCAAGGATCATGTACCTACCAGTGAAGGAGCTGGAATGTGAGCTAGGCCTGGGTGGCCAAGGGGAGGTGCCCACAGTCTGATGGGGTTCTGTCTCCTCTTGTCGACACTCTCACTCCCTGCTCCCTGCAATGACAGGTTCCAGGCTGTGCTGTCCTGGGGTAGGATTGTGGACACAGAAAGGAGCATGGCCAGATGGGCGGTGGTGGCGCACGCCTTTAATCCCAGCACTCGGGAGGCAGAGGCAGGTGGATCTCTGTGAGTTCGAGGCCAGACTGGTCTACAGAGTGAGATCCAGGACAGGCTCCAAAGCCACACAGAGAAACCCTGTCTGGAAAAACAAAAAGAAGAAGAAGAAAAGAAAGGCGCATGACCCCAGGAGTTGGTCAGAAGGAAGAAGCGCTTTGGGCCTCAGGTGCATTCAAGGCTGCCATGTGACATCTCGGTCCCGGATTCCCTGTCATCCAGTCACACAGTCCCTTCTTCTGTTTCCTTGCTTTGTCCCCCCGCCACACTGCTACCCCTGCCACCTTGCATTTGCACATTCCCACATTTAGACTCCGTTAGTTCTGTGTTCACACACACGTACACCATGTACGCATGGCTAGCTGCACTGGGGGTGTTTGTATGTCCCACACGTGACCCTGTGCCACGAACATCATTCGGCAGCATTATTTCAACTGACTGTAGTTTTAGAGTCCATGCTCATCCCAGCTGTGAACCTAGTGTTTCTCCCTGCACCCTCTTCATTAACAGCTTTCCGGTGCATGTACACACATATGCACAGACACACTCACTCACATGGGTGATTTCTGTCTGCTAGTGCCCCCGAAGATGTATGTTCTGAGAAAGTTGGGACTTGTTTTCCTCACCACTGTAACTGTAGCTCCTAAAATAGTATGGCAGAATTAAGCTCTTACAGATACTGAAGAAATGAGTGAATTCACCTTCACCCCATGTTTATCTCTTTCTTTAATGAGGAATGTCTTGAGGGGGGAGTATCTTTTTCACTCTATTAACACAAACACTGTCTTAGTCTTATTAGTGCTGCTATCACAGCATATCTGAGACTAGATGTTTTTAAAGAACAGACTGATCTCCCACAGTTCTGGAAGCCTGGGAATTCCAGGTGGAAGGGCCACATCCAGTAAGAACTTTCTTCAGTCTTGGTTTTTTTTTTCTATGTGTGTGCTGTGTGTCTGCATGTGTGTACCTGTGTTCACACTGTGTGGATGCACATGTTTGCATATGCTTGTGGAGGCCCCAGGTTGACATGGAGTCTTCTTCAATTGCTACTTTATTCACTGAGGCAAGGTACCTCAGTTGAACACATATCTCAATGATACAGCTAGTCTAACTAGCAGCTTGCACCAGAGAGCCTTCTGAATGGGGATTATAGGTGGGCTGCCATGCCCACTCAGCATTTACTTGGTTCTGGAGATTCAAATCCCAGTTCTCACACTTACATCACAAGTGCTTTTAGCTACCAAGCTACCACCTCTCCAGGTCCCCACCCCACCCCACGGTTTTTTAGATAGAATCTCAGAGTAGCCCTGGGCTGGCCTAGTGCTCACTATCTAAACCTGGCTGAAGTCAACCTTGGGGTGACTCACTTCCATCTGCTCCCCCAGTGCTGGGATTACATGCCTGGTGTGGTGAGAACCTTCTTACTGGGTGCAGGCAGATGGACCAGAGTACACCATAAATAGAGAAGAGAGAGGGAAGAAATTCATCCTCCTATCTGGATCCCATTTCTGTGATGACTCACCTACTTCTGCGGTAGTGACATTAATCCTCTCAGGACAGGCTGGGAGCCTCCTGACCTCATCACCTCTCAGAGGTCCCACTCCTCAACATTAGCACTGGAGATGAAGTCCCAGCACATGGACCTTGACGGACACATGCAGCCATGGGATTGAGTAGACTGGCTGACTAACAGAGGTGTGTTCATATTAAATTCTTCCTTCTTCCACAACTCTCCCCTCACCCTGCCTCCCTCCCTCCTTCCCCCTCTCTTCCTCTTTGCATATACAGCCATTCGAGTTCTTTCTCTGTAACTCCCCACTGGGCAGAAAAGCCTATTTGTGTTCCTGGAGGCCCGATCCCAACCACGAGAGGAAACCTTCCTGAAAGACCGTTGTTGCAGCGTTTGCCCTGGAGGAGATGTACAGGAACCGGGATTACATTCTTCGTGTTTATTTTGGTCTGCAGAGCATTGGTCCTGCTCCATGTGAACTTCTGGAGGTCAGGGAAGGGGCATGAGGGGCCCTCAGGGTCCCCAATGCAGGGGAGGCATGCAGCAATAATACGAAGCACTTAGAAGAAGGCTAGCTGGAAGCCTCCAGGTGCATAATGAACGCCTGTGTGATGGATCATTCTTCTTCCAATCATTCTAGAATCCACTGGGAACCAGTCTGAGATAGACAGGATGTTTATAGTCTCAAAGAATCATCCCGAAGATATAACATCATGCGCCACCCAGCATGACCCACTGAGAACACATTATTTATGTAGCCATTGTGCCTAAAGTTAGTCTGAACCTAATCACAAGAGACAAATTAGGCAGAGCCATGTGAGGAGCATTCTACTGACTGCGTTCTTCAGAAATGATGTGTGATACTAGGCTTGACGTGCACACACACACACACACACACAGAGGAGGGAGGGAGGGAGGGAAACCTACCATGTAAAAGACAAAGGAAGACTGAAGAGCTATTCCAGATTGATGGCAGCTTGTGGCCTGGATTGGTTTGTGAATTGAAGGGGAAGAGGGGAAATAATTCTTCTAGTTTTAGATCAGCACGACCCCTGGTAAGGTTTGAGTGTAGACTGACTATCAGATCATAAGACTAATTACTGCTGAGATTGCTGCACAGGATCATAGCTTTGTGGTAATGTGAGAGAAGCTCCTGTCCTTAGAGATACAGTATCAAACACCTGGGGTCAAATGCTCATCAAACGTTTCAACCAAAATAATGACAGCCATGTTTACAGACTGGGAGAAAGAATATCATATATGGGAACTAATGAACCGTTAGCCAATTTGAAGACCATTTGGAGTTCATGTAAATGTGTATGAATGTTAGCCTGCATGCATATCTGTGCATCATGTGTGAGCCTGGTGCCTACAGAGTCCAGCTAAAGTCAGAGTTCCCTGGAACTGGACATACTCACAGTTGTGATCGGTCATGTGGGTGCTGGGAATTGAACCCAAGTCCTCTGGAAGAGCAGCCAGGACTCCTAACTACTGAGCCATCTCTCTAGCCCCCTTGCAAATTTCCTGTGAGGTGGTTTGCTTTTTTTCAAAGTAAGCTTAAGAAAGTCTGCTCTAGTGTTAAATTCAGGGGCACAGCATGGACGCAGGATGGTGTAAGCCTGTCATCCCAGCTACTTGGGAGACCAAGGCAGGAGGATTGCAAGTTCAAGGCCTACCTATACTACAGAGTGAGTTCAAAGCCAGCCTGGGAAAAAATGAAATCTTGTCTTAAATAAAAAGTAAAAAGGGGCTGGAGATGTGGCTCAGAGGTAGAGCACTTCCCTGGCAGGCATAAGGCCCAGCATTCAGTCACCAGTAAGAAAAACAACACTACGTATGGGTGCAGTCTGATAAAAGAAAAAAGAGTAGCTGGCGCATGTGGTGCTGGGCGGTGTGCTGGGCATCACCACAGCTACTGTATCTGGTATGGGTATGATTATCATACCCACTTTACAGATGTGCAAACTCACTTGACTCGCCAGAGAGCTGGGATTTAAGCAGGGGAAGGTAGGCTCAGAGAGCCCTTCTGCACTGCTGGGTGTGTGTGTATAAAAGCCTCAGGCTGAGTCACACACCTGGCCTCAAGTCCTATAGTCCCTGTGTTACTGGTCACCGGACCTCAGGCAGCCTGACAACCGCAATGGCCTGAGAATTTTAACTTTGTCTTCCTTGCTTTGTGTTTTCTCACAGGTGCCTGGAGATGTTTATGCCACAGCCCGGTTACATCCTCTGGTGTTACCGGACTGCCCATGTTGAAAGGGCATGTGCAGCTCTGAGTGCCTTGGGAGGAAGTTGCTCAACCTGCGTGGAAAGCAAACCCTCACTCTGGCTTCCTCTGAAAACGTTGCGGCAATTTCTGAGCTGTCAGTGGCAGAGACCTGGCAGATGTCTAGACCTGGAGCCATCCAAAGGGCCATTTTGTAATCATGGATGCATCCTGGGGGTGTGCCTTCCAGTGACATCCCGGCATTGTTTATTTATTTATAGATAAAGTCTCGCTCTGTATCTGGGGGAGATGGAGGAGAGCTCAAGCTGACCCACAGCTCCCAACCAGCCTCTAGGTACTGGGGTACAAGTGTGCACCTCCACGCCTCACTAAGTCCAGATTTTTCACAGTTGGTCTACTAAGTCTTACATTAAAGTGGGGCTGGGTTTGCCAGGTGATGGTGGTGCACACCTTTAGTCCCAGCCCTTGGGAGGCAGAGGCAGGCGGATCTCTGTGAGTTCGAGGCCAGCCTGGTCTACAGAGCGAGTTCCAGGACAGCCAGGGCTGTTACACAGAGAAACCCTGTGTCAGAAAACCAAAAACAAACACGAAAGCGGGGCTGTGTCCACAGCATCACGTTCCTTCATTGTGCGTGTCCTGAGGCAGGCGTGTGTCCGCACTAAGACACCCTGAGAGGGAGGGCTGGAAATGAGCCTAGGGCAGCTGATGGGTTCCACCACGGCATTTTCCCATGTGTCATTGTACTCACTCATGTCTGTGCCCCCTGCCACCCTAATCCATTCCTCACGCCTCATGCCGTCCCCTTCCCTCCCTCAATCAGCCCCTCTTTCTGCGTTCATGTTCTATCTGTGTACATGTAGCTAAAATCCAGATTCTGATTATGAGAAAATGTGTTATTTCTTTATTCCCCCATTAGCCTCTCTTCTTGTCCCTTCTCCTCTCCCCTTGTCTCTATCCCCGCACTGTTCCCCTTCTTTATTATTTATTAATTTTATACATGTATTTATTATTTATTTATTCATTTTATTAGCTTATTTATTGTGTGTGTTCATGTGTGTACGGGTACTCGAGCTCATGTGAACGTGGAGACCAGAGTTCAACCTGTGGCGTTGTTCTTGAAGCGATGCGCATCTTGGTTTTTTGTTGGGGTCGGGGAGCTTTGTTTGTTTCTACGTTATTCACTCTGTATGTGTGCACGTGCCACAGCCCGTGTGTCAGGTCAGACGGCATCTTGTAGGAGTCATCATCTCCTTCCACTATTTGGGACCTGGGGATTGAACTCAGGTTTTCAAGCTTGGTAGCAAGCACCTTCACCCAGTAAGCTTTCTCACAGGCTCCTTCATAATCCCCCTCTGCTTTCCTCTCTCTGTCTGTCTGTCTGTCTGTCTGTCTGTCTGTCTCTCTCTCTCTCTCTCTCTCTCTCTCTCTCTCACACACACACACACACACACACACACACACACACACACACTTCTAGATTTCTCACATGAGAGAAAACCTGGACATAGACATTCTTTTGTTTGTTGGTTTTTCAAGACAGAGTTTCTCTGTGTAGCCATGGCTGTCCTGGAACTCACTCTGTAGACCAGGCTGGCCTCGAACTCAGAGATTCGCCTGCCTCTGCCTCCCGAGTGCTGGAATTAAAGGCATGCACCACCATGCCTGGTTGACATAGACATTCTTAAGATTTGCCTTCCACTACTCTGTACCCAGTGATGGATGCTTAGTCAGTCCTTGGGGCAGGCTGGCACACCCCCTGACTGAAGGGGCTTATGGCCAGAAGGCACTAGGAATCACGTCCTTTCCATTATTCTCACTCTTTCCAGCTTGGCACGGGTTTGCATCCCATTAAACTGTATTTTTCATGAGGATAGCTAGCTATCAATGTGGCCCAACACAAAACTAGAAATGTAATTAAAATATTATGAGGTTTTTTTTTTTTTAACTTGATTCCACAATCCTTAAGAATGAACTTTGCAGACGACAGCATCTCGTCACAGTGTCAAAATGTTGGAAACAACAGTGATCTTAATCTTTCATTCAGGTCAATAAACGGTGACTGGGGATGTGGTGCAGCTGGATGAGTGCTTGCCTAGTGTACCCAGGTGAGGGGCTTTAGGCGGGGGTGGGTGTCCTACACCCGCTACCTTATAAGCTGGGCCTGGTGGTGCACACTTGAAATCCCAGTGCTTGGAAGCTGGACACAGGAAGTTCAAGGTCATCCCCGGCTACATAGAAGGAGAAGGAGTGAGTACAAACTATAAAGTAGTGAAGTGGTTCCCAGCAGGCTGTCCGCCCGTGCCAACCCGCAGGCCCAAAGCTCTTCAGAGACCCCAGATTTTCATGGGTGGTTTGTCCTCTGTGCTTTCCTTCCACTGAAACCAAAGCCAGCATGTCCCTTAGCCCTTCGTTTACGCTCACTGCACCCAGAAGCACGGTCACTGTCCTGAGGGCAGCCAGAGGCTGAGACAGCACCAGAAGACTGTCCACTTCCCATAAAGATGTCCTGTTGGGTAACGGCTCCATCCGAATGGAACAGAGGCCCGGCGGAAAACACCAGAGAACTCATTGCCACACTCCTCCTGAGCCACAAACAGTTCTTTCACTGTATTGGACAAGCTAAGTGAAGCTTAAGATGTCTCGAACGTGACCTTTTTGCTTTAAAAACCAAGCAGTGAGGTGGCGTGACTCATGTCCCTAGTTCCAGTACTCAGGAGTGTGAGGCAGGGAGGTTACCATGGCTCTGAGGCCAGCCTGGGCTACCTAATCAGACCTGTCTGTAAACAAAACAAAACAAAAACAAAACCAAGGAGGTGGCTGGGGAGGTGAGTCAGTAGATAAGAGCACTTGCTGCCCAAGCATGAGAACCTGAGTTCAAATCCCCAGCAACCATGTAAAAAGCCTGCTGACCCTGCCTGTGCCTGTCGCCCCAGGACTGGGGGAGGCAGAATCAGAAGAATGCCGGGACTTTGCTGTTGCAGACTCTTTATTGAGAGGCCTTGTTTCAAGGTAATGAGCACAGGGTGGTAGAGAGGACACCCAGCATCCTCCTTCGGCCTCTGCACATGTGCACAGGTATCTGCATCTGTACTTGTGAGCACACACCTCCCACAGACCCCACACACACAACACACAACACAAAAATGAGGATACCAGCACACACACAACACACAACACAAAAATGAGGATACCAGCTTTTAAGACACACCAAGGAGAATAGCTTGAGAGGAAAGGGCCAGTGGGAGAGGCAGCCCCCGGGGTACTCAAGCCTTGCCCTTGGAGAGCAGCCAAGGCTGCTTTTTTTCTGCCTCAGGGCGCATCAGCCAGCATAGTCTTGTGAGGCCAGACAGCCACATGACAAGGGCCCAAGGAAGGAGCCTTTCAGGGCAAGGCCACAAACACAGAGACTTAGGAGGAATTTATTTCAAATCCTGAGACCCAAAGGGCCACATTAAGCTGAGAGAATGCAGCTGCTTGGCCTTTTTATGAATTCAAGCCAGGACAGGTTCCACCGGGTCCTCTGTATCCATTCAGCTGGCTCTGTTCTTCTGGAAGGGTCTGACCCCACACCTTGCAATTTTGGATTGTCTGCAATTTTGAACTGGGTGTATCAGTACTGTCTCCTTGAATCAGGGTCACCGGGAGCAGCTGCCAAACACAGTAGTATTGGGCACAAAGTTCAGA
>CABHPP010140481.1:29455-40977 GCA_902168425.1 Peromyscus attwateri | reverse complement strand
ACACACACACACACATACACACGCACGCACGCACACGTGCACTCACACGCATGCACTCACATGCAAAAATATAATGTGAAGAATGCCATCAGAAAACATCCAAGACTTCCCCACTTTGCTGTAAATCTACCTACGTGATATTTCCATCAATATATTTGAAAAATGTCATGATTTATAATTTTTCTCTGTGCCGTTTCTATAAAGACTTCATGAAAGCATCGCCACGCTGGAACGTGGTATTGAGCTCATCTACACCTGTGTCCCTGGGTCGTGGTCACACTCATACTCAGCATCAGAATAAATGATCTCTTTCCTACGCTCTTTGAGGTGAGAGCTGTGCTTTCACATTGACAAAAGGTTTCTATTTTAAGGCTTTGCCCTATCTCCTTCAACCAGAGCAGGTCTGTTTTTGTCTGGTTTAAGTTCTTTTTTTAAAAGATGTATTTTCTTTTTTGCCGGGTGGTGGTGGCACACACCTTTAATCCCAGCATTCGGGAGGCAGGAGCAGGCAGATTTCTCTGAGTTTGAGGCCAGCCTGGTCTACATAGTGAGTCCAGGACAGCCAAGGCTACACAGAGAAATCCTGTCTCAAAAAAAAAAAAAAGATTTATTTTCATTTTTAATTATGTGATGTGTGTATGGCTGCGTGGGGATATGTACACGCGAATGCAGTTGCCTTTGGAGGCCAGAAGAAGGCACTGGGTCCCCTGGAATTGGAGTTACAGACAGCTGTGAGCCATCAGACATGGATGCTGGGAATTGAACTTGGGTTCTCTGCAAGTGCAGTACTTGCTCTTAACTTCTGAGCCATCTCTCTAGCCCCTTGTGTGTTTTTTGTTTGTTTATTTTGTTTTGTTTTGAGACAGAGACTCATTTTGTAGCCCTGGCTGGTCTGGGGCTTACTATGTAGACCCAGCTGGCCTTGAACTCACAGAGATCCGCCTGCCTTTGCCTCTTGAGTGCTGGGATTAAAGGCGTGCGCCACCATGCCCAGCTTTGTGTCTGCCTAGTTCCCTTGAGGCAGGGTCTCTCACTGAACTTGGAGCTTGTCATTTTGGCTACACAGGGCTCCTTCTGCCTCTGCCCACCACCATTTTCGTCTGTTTCACACTTTGCTTCTCCCTCAGGAGACTCACTTCTCTGTTAAACAAGTAATAATCAAACTACAATCCAGTAAAACAAGACAAAACAACCCTCCAACACGGCAGTCGGGCAGAATGCCTATTTGCTGTCACACAGGTGTCCCTTTCCCTTACAGCACCCCACCATGCTAACTGTGCCATTAACCCTCATCTCCAGCTTCTGCATGAGCACTGTACCGAGTCTCTGTTTAGGACCATGCCAGCATGTGGCTCTGAGGAAATCCTCTGACCTGGAGGAAGGAATTGTGCTGGACTTTCACAATTCCCTGACTCACCTAGGAGGTCAAGGGGTGGAGAGACTTGGGGACTGGGGCACATTCTTTCCAGTGTGTGGGCTGCTTCTTGGCTCTGGGACTCCTTTTCCATAGCAAAAATCAGAATCCGTTTCCTGTTCATTATATTTACCTGAAAGGTAAAACAGGCTCTGCTTTTGGAAGACTCATAATTGCAGCTTTATAAAGAGGCTCCACATGCAGAATAGGGGGGAAATTAATTGGTCTTCCAGGGAGCAGCTGAACGAAGTCTGGTAATTGAATTTCACAATGAATGCCTCCCTCTGGGTGGCCCGAGTGTGATCTGGAATAGATATTTGAAGTTTTCTCTGTGTAAATGGCTTGAGCTCCTCAACGTTTATATTTTCTGGTGGGCATCACTCATTCACATTTTCATCAAGAAAAGAGAAATTTACATTTCCTTACAAATTCTAAAATGATAGAAAGGAGAAAAAGGGGGGGAGGGGGCTGGCCTCATCTGGAGATGCAATTTGGCAGGCCCTTTGCAGAGACGGGGAAGAGCCAACTCAGACAATAAATTATTGCTTGAAAACAGGCTGTGTCAGAGTGGAGCTGCAGACCCAGCTGCTAGGTATCAGAGCCGCAAGGCTCCATTCCAAAATGAGTTATGCTTGGCGAGGTTGGGAGGAGGAAAGAACGTGTGAGGTCATGATGCCAATCAATACCTTGAACTGGTGGATACAGACCGGACTTCACTCCTCCACATTTCACTCGCCCAACAACCCAGCAAAGACTTAACCTGTGTGTTTCTGTCTCAATAGAACAGTTACAGTCAATCACCCTGGGATGGACATGTAAGACTTGCAGCCATCACCCCTGGACACCACCAGGGTGGGTCCCAGACCTCTTCAACTCCTGAAGTCCAGGTTAGAATCAGCAATCTAAAATGCAGTCAGCTGTCTAGATCCATGGGTTCAGTAGCTATGGATTCAACCAAATGGGAATAGAAAATATTAAAACAACACAACCCCCGCACCGTGTTTATATTGAGCACATATAGACTATTTTTCTTGTCTTGATTCCCTAAACATCAGTCTTGTAAATATTTACATAGCATTTACACTGTATGAGGTAGGGGAAGTTACCTAATGTTCTAAAGTCATTTAAGTATATGAGAGGATGTGTGCGGATAATAGGCAAACACTGCAGCAGTTTTTCATTTCTTATGCTGAGCATTGAGCCCAGGGTCTTGCACACACCAGGCAAGCTGGAAACCTCTGAGCTGCATCCCTAGCCCTGTTGTTTTATGTAGAGGGCGAACATCTTTAGATCTGGGTATCTGCAGGTGTATACGTGTGTGTGTCTTGGAACCAAGCCTCTGTAAATACTAATGGATGGTTATACATTGCTAGAAATATATAGAATAAATAGGAATGTTATATGAACCACAAATGCAAATCATATATGTAATTTAAAAAATTTTTTTGGGGGGGTCGGTTGAAGAGATGGCTCAGTGGTTAAGAGCAGTTACTGCTCTTCCAGAAGACCTGAGTTCGGTTCCCAGCACTCATGTGGTATAACATGATCACTGGGGTTTGACGGCCAACAGTCTAGTGGTGAGAGACCTGATCTCAAAGGAGTACTGTTAGGTCCAAAGTCTTCTCCCCCCAGCCCAAATAGCAGTGCTGGTGACATTGTCCTCAACAGGACTTGGGCCAGTAAACAGAAGAATTGTTCTAGGTAAACAAGCCTAAAAAGGGTTTCTGTTTACAAAAAGTAGATCTGCTATAGTGGGTTCCTAATCGGCAGGAACCTCCCTTAACCTTCCCCCAAAGGTTACCTTGGGCAAGGGTCAATCCAGACAGTCTGTATCAACTCAAATCCCCACCCTGCTGAGTGTCATATAAAGCCTGTTTGCTTTTCCAACATTTTGTACTTCTCTCTGCCCTGACCCCCCAAGATGGCATTGGCAGTTTGATCCCCAATAAACCTTTCTACCACAGAGTGGTCCAGTTTGGTAGTTTCTCTGCACCCTCGCAGTTCAGCAGGCTGTCCTATGTCCTGGCCTTTGCACATCTACGTGAGTGTGCACAGCCACACACATGTGCCTATACCAACAACAATCAAACAAATAACAAATAAAAATAAATGCGGAGGGCCAGTGAGCTGGCTAAGTAGGTAAAGGTGCTTGCCTTACAAGCCTGAAGACCTGAGTTTGATCTCCAGAACCCATGTAAAAGTGGAAGGAGAGAACCCACTCCACAAACTGTCCTCTGACCATCGCACCACGGCACACACCCATCCCCGACTAATAATAACTCTTAAGAATAATAAATTAAACAAAGGCATAAGTGTTAACTTCTCTTCATTTAATCTAAACCAGCTAGCAAGAAGGCTCAGTGTATAAAGGCCCCTGCCACCAAGCCTGACGATCTGAGTTGAGTCCCTGGGACCCATGTGGTGGAAGGAGAGAACTGACTTCTGTGCATTGTCTTCCCATCTCCACAGGTCCTTCACCCAAAATAAATAAGTACATTTAATTAAAAAATGAGTAAAAGATAATAAAAGTAAAGGGGAGATAGCCAAACACAAACTAGCAAACACAACAGACAACTGTTACAGGTTGAACACTGGCCCTCTCCAGTTCACATGTTCTAACAATGTCAGAGTGTGACCTGATTTGCAGAGAGGGTCTTTACCGAGGCAATCAAGTAAAAAAACGAGGTCATCGGGGTAGGTCTGAATCCACTATTCCTCGAGTCATTATAATGAGGGAAATTGGCAGAGAGAGGTGGGGCTTGTCTGTAATCCCAGCACACAGGAGGCTGTGCAGGAGGATCATAAGTCTGAGGCCTGGTGCACGCCTTTAATCCCAGGCTCTAGAGGCAGAGACAGGCAGATCTCTGTGAGTTCCAGTCCAGCCTGGTCTACAGAGTGAGACACTACCTCAAAACACAAAAAAAACCCAAAATCTAATAATAATAATAATAATAATAATAATAAAGTCTGAGGTCTGCCTGGGCTACATGATGAGACTCTGTCCCTGAAAGAAATCACTACTGAGCTGAATCAATGAGAGACAGGAAGTGGACGACAGGAAGAGGACGATATCGTTGCATCTCACTGATGGAACTGAAATTTCCAGAAAAACAAACTTGAAACAATTCAAAGACCAATGCTGTCTATCCCACAGAAATAAAACATATTCCTGACTCGGGGGCGGGGAAACCTTGGGCCAGAACATTCAGCAGAAGCTGAGGAGAGAGAGAAGAGGCTGGGAGCCAGGACTCAACAGCCACAGAGCTCTGCCCCTGCCCACCATAATGTCCTTGAACTGTTAAGGGTCAGAAAAGACACCGAAGGCAGCTCTTCAGCTCTATTTCAAAGGGGAAAACTAACTGATTTTAATTCCAGAGGTATAATGATTAAGGGTGATGCAGAGAAAACAGAAGACACCAAGTCATGAAAATGTGGTCAAGGTAAAGATGAATTAGCATACTCTCTTGCTCTTTCCGTGTGTTCATGCGTGTGTACATGTGTGTGCAAATGTGGGTGTTGTTCTAGTTTCCTTTTGTCGCCGTGACAAGCATGAAAAGCCGCTTAGGGAAGGGAAGGTTTATTTCAGCTTATACTTACAGGTTACAGTCCGTCGTTGATGAAAGTCAGGGCATGAACTTGATGCGGGAACCATGGAGGAACGCTGCTTGGTGGCTCACTCACATGTTCATGTACAACTGTGTTTCTTATGTAGCCCAGGACCATCTGCCCGGGGAATGGTGCTACCCACAGCGGGCTGGGCCCTTCAGGATAATCCCCCACAGACACGTCTACAGGCCAGTCTGATCTGGGCGGTCCTCAATTGAGACCCCCTTCTCAGGTGACTCTAGGCTGTGTCGAGTCGACAGCTAAAGCTGACTAGAACACGAGTAAGAATACCACCTGCCCAATCACAAGTAGTGCAACTGCAGACCTTCCGGGGGAAGAAACATAATTAAAAAGATGGATGAAAATTGCTTTGCATTTCAAAAACATGATGAAAGTATAATGAAGTTTAATTAAATAAAATATTTTGCAGGTCTAGGCATTGAACTGAGGACCTCACGCATCCAAGGCACTGCCGCTATGCTCTATCCCTAGTTCCTTAATTTTAGTTTTCAAAAGAATTCAGGGTAAGATGACAAAATTAGATGGATAGGACCCAAGGAAGCCAATTGAAAGCCCAAACTGCACCATTATGACTAATAAATTTAAAACCACAGAGAACACACTTCTGAAAAACACAAATCCTAACACAAAGGAGTCTAGATGACCATTATGAGCTTGGAGGAAAGGGAAATGGGTTTAAAACTAGAGAGGCTGTCAGAATGGTTCAGCTGATGAAGGCACCTGCTGCCACACCTTCTGCCACGCCTGCTGCCACGCCTGCTGTCACCACACCTACTGCCACACCTGCTGCCACGCCTTCTGCCACGCCTGCTGCCACGCCTGCTGTCATGCCTGCCTCCACCCAAGTGTGATGCCTGTGGTCTATGGCAGAAGGAGAAGACCGACTCCTGCAAATTGTCCTCTGATACACACACACACACACACACACACACACACACACACACACACACAATACATTTTTTTTTTTTAAAAAAGAGCATGACTGATCATGATGTAACGCATATTTAATTCCAGCACTTGAGGGGTAGAGGCAGGCAGATCTCTGTGAGTTCGAAGCCAAGCCTGGTCTACATGGTGAGTTCCAGGATAGCCAGGGCTACACAGAGAAACCCTGTCTCAAAACAAACAAACAAACAAACAAATCCCCCAAAACAAAAAAAGCCTGACAAGCATGGGAAGCAAAGATTCAATATAAAGAAAATTGACATCAACAAATCAGAGACTTCAACAAGGGAAGACATAATCAAAATGATAAAACAAGGAGATTTCTTGGAATAAAGCAAAGCATAAACTCAAATATAAAGAAATACAGCATTCTTGAAAACTTTAATTAAAAATATCTCACACTGAGATATAATCTACCATGAGAATTCCATAACATTCCATGAGGAAAGACGCGCAATTTCAACAGTGTCTAGAGAAAACGTAAAGGAATAGAATTGAAAACCACCTGCCCATTAAAATCAACTTACCATGAAGCAAACTCTTAGAGATAAGACTTAAAACTATTACATTCTTAGAAGAAAAAATAGGTGAAAAGAATCTTTGTGTTAGGCAAGTCTTGTAAGTGTAGCATCTCAAACAGACTAGATAAACAGGATCTCACCAAAGTTAAAATATATGTGCTGCACTAGGAAGAACCCATGAAACGGGAGAAGATATCTGCAAATCATGTCTGTAAGAATCTATTTCGAGATCGTATAAAGGACACTTAACAACTCAACAGTAAAGAAACAAACAACGCCTTTAACCAGCACTCTGAAAGCTGAGGCAGGAGGATTGTGAATTTGAGGCTAGTTTGTGCTATGTAGTAGATCCTGTCTCCAGACAAACAAATAAACAGTATACAAGCAAACTTAAAATCGGGCAAAGCAGCTGGGGAGACATATGCCTGTAATTTCAGCTATTTGAAAGGCTAAAGCAGGGGGATCTTGAGTTTTGGGGACAGCCTGGGCAATACAGCAGGATGGTGCCTCAAAAATCAATTAGAAGATGGGGAGTGGATACTAAATATATTGTATTCATATATGACATTACTAGAGAGTAAATAGAAAATAAATAACTTGTTTTTGTTTTTTTGAGACAGGGTTTCTCTGTATAGCCCTGGCTGTCCTGGAACTCACTCTGTAGCCTAGGCTGGCCTCAAACTCACAGAGATCTGCCTGCCTCTTCCTCCGAGTGCTGAGATTAAAGTCGTGCACACCACCTCCCAGCAATAAATAACTCTTAATGTTAATAGTCTCAACTTCCCAATAAAGAAAACAATTAATTAATTAATAAAATAAACTGAAAGTCAGTGTGAGCTTTAAATGGATATTTCTCTAAAGAGAGACACATTGCCAAGAAGCTCAGGGACAGATGTTCATCATCATTAGTCCCTAGGGAAACGCAAATTAAAAACAACAGTCAACAGTGTTGGGGAGAAATTGGACCCTCATAAAATTGCTGCTGGGAATCTAAATTAATGTGGCCACCCAGAAAATAGCTTGGCAATTCCTTGAAAGATTAAACAGAGACTCAGGGATCCTTCCTACATGTGCATCCCAAAGAGCTGAACCATGTTTGCAGTGAAATTTACCAATGTTTGGACAACATTATTCATGTTAGCCTCAAACTGAAAATAACCCAATTGCTACTCATCAATTGTTTATTGATATCTGCATTGTGATGGTTAATCTTGTTAATCACCCTGACTCACAGGCTAGGGGCCTGGACTGAATAAAAAGGGGAAATTGAGAGGAACATCAGCGTCCATCTGACGCAATGTGACCAGCTGCCTTACACTCTTGCTGCCGGCTTTCCACTCCGTGATGGGCTGAACCCCGGAAGTAGGAGCCAGAGCAAACCCTTCCTTGCTCAAGTAGCTTTTGCCAGATTTTTGTTACAGCAATGAGGAAAATAACTATACACATACAACAGAGTATTATTTACCATGACAGAGAGATGGAATTCTGAACCATGCTATGACACGAATGAACTTTTTTAATTATTTGTTATTTTTATTTATTCTTGCTAAGTAAAAGAAGCTAGACATCCCCCCTCCAAACAACTTGCTGTCTGACTCCATTTATGTGAAATGTCTAGAATGGGACAAATCCAGAGGGTGAAAGCATTTTAAGGACAGATGCTGGGTATCTGGGCAGAATGGAGGGGAGGGAACGGAAGGTGGCCAATAGAGTGTATGCTTTTTCTTTCTAGGGTAGTGAAAACATTCTGGAGTTATATAGCAGTGGTGGTTGCACAGCCTTGTGAATGTATTAAACCCACTGAATTGTACACTTTAAAAATGGTGAATTCTAGGGACCGGAGAGATGGCTCAGCGGTTAAGATCACTGGCTGCTCTTCCAGAGGACTCAGGTTCAATTCCCAACACCCACATGCCATTTACTGTCTGTAACTCCAGTTCCAGGGGATCCAACATCCTCACACAAACATACATGCAAGCAAAACACCAATACACATAAAATAAAAACAAATTATTTAAAAATTAACCACAAAGTTCTTTAAAATGGTGCATTCCATTTGTGGTTTAAATCCCAATAAAATACATAGAAAAAAAGATCCATCAGACCTATCATTGGAAAACAAAAAAACATTCCAAAAAATGAGACAAAACTAATATGAATAATAAAAAATTAGAAAGTGAAAGGAGAGGAGGAGAGTCTGTTATGCTTAAGAATGAGCAGACAGATAAAATCAAAGTGAAATAAAATGTTATTATATTATATTATAACAGAACTAACCACAAGGTTAAGGGTTTTGCAACCTCAAGTCCCAAATATAATATGGCTATTATAAAAATGATCTCTTGAAGTGTGCAACTATTTATTTTGAATTTCAATATTTCTTTTAGCTTCTTCTGTTACCTTTCCTTCTAGTAAATGATAACAAAATATGTAAAAGCAATACTTCTCATAAACTTTGAACCTATAATACAATCCTACCTTAGTCAAGCATTTTGCTAGTTCTGTGTTGGCTAGAGCAATGTTTGCAATGCTGTTTCTTTGGTGTGGGGTCTAGATCCTAGTATCTGGTGCATCTTCTCCTTACCTCTTCCCCCTGGTGTTACTGGATTCTTCATCAAAGGGTTCTATCACTCTCCCCAAACAATAGGATTAATTTTCTAAATTCCTGAAGAAAACATACCGTGACTCAACATGATAGAATATGGTTTGTTATTTTGTACTTTTTATTTTCTTTATTTTAAAGATTTCTGCCCCTATCCCTTGCAGGACCTGCGCGGCTGTGTCCTCGCAATGGCAACCTGACTAGGGTGATGAGGGAGTGAAGAAAGGACAGACACACAGACACAGAAAAGCTGGGATCGGGTGGGCCATGCACTTCGATGGAGATGTATCAGCAGCTTATATACCTCTGAGAGGAGGTGAGTCTATTGTGTACAGCTGAACAGGAGGCAGATTTAGCTCATCTGGGTAGGCAGTCTCTACAGCAGAGCAGTCTCTGTCTATAATCAGCCAGAAGGAGGAAGCTACCAGGTAGGTGGATACTTTCTGTCGACATCCCCACACTGACCAGGGGGAGGCTTTGCCATTTTCCTGAGCCTGACTACAGGAAGGCTTCACTGTGCTTGATATATTGTGCACCCTAATAAACTTACCTGGGGTCAGAGAACAGAACAGCCACTAGATTAGACATAGAGGCCAGACAGTGGTGGCACACACACCTTTAATCCTATCACTTGGGAGGCAGAGATCCAGGTGGATCTCTGTGAGTTCAAGGCCACACTGGAAACAGCCAGGTGTGGTGACACACACCTTTAATCCTAGCACTTGAGATCTCCTGTCTTGCTTGGGAAAGATACATGCCTTTAATTCCAGGAAGTGATGGCCGGAAGCAGAAAGGTATATAAGGCATGAGGACCAGGAAGTAGAGGCTTTTAAGCTTTTAGGCTTCTTAGCAGCAGTTCATCTGAGATTAATTCCAGTGAGGATTCAGAGGCTTTCAGTCTGAGGAAACAAGATCAGCTGAGGAGTTGGCGAGATGAGATTGGCTGTGGCTTGTTCTATTTCTCTGATCTTTCAGATTTCACCCCAATGTCTGCCTCTGGGTTTTTTATTAAGACTGTCTTCCCGCCGGGTGGTGGTGGCGCACGCCTTTAATCCCAGCACTTGGGAGGCAGAGGCAGGCGGATCTCTGTGAGTTCGAGGCCAGCCTGGTCTCCCAAGCGAGTTCCAGGAAAGGCGCAAAGCTACACAGAGAAACCCTGTCTCGAAAAACCAAAAAAAAAAAAAAAAAAAAAAGACTGTCTTCCCATAGGTCTGAGGCATTGGCTCCTTGATGTGTCTGTGCCCACATCAACAATCCACATTCACTCAGCACTTCATCCATTCCCACAATTCTTCTGCAGGAAGCTGATTCAATCTTTAGAACAGGCTAAAAGGAGCTGTGGTTGTAGCTGGTCCTGTGGACATACATCTGTCACCTCAGAACTCTGGAGGTTAAGACAGGAGGGTCACTGTGAGTTTGAGGTCAGCCTGGGCTGGTCAGTGAGTCCCAGGTCAGAGCTAGACGGTGAGGCCCTGTTTCAAAACAACAAACACACAAACACCCCACTACCTAAACAAGAAAGAAAGGAAATAAAGAATTATGGATTCTTTGTTTGTTTGTTTAGTAAAGAAAAGGTATCTCAATAGCTTTGGCTTACGTCCTTCCTCTAAGGTATCTACACTATAGATGAGGAAGACAAGATGTAAGTGCCATGACTTGAGTGTCTGGGTAAAAACATGGTCCAGAACTGTGAAAGAGACGCCTTCCAAAGACAAATACAAGCTAAGACTGGGGACTAAAAAGATGTTGCTACAACCTAGACGAGCAACACTTGAAGACTTGTAGGGTTACAATGTGATAGCGCCATCTCTTGGAGGGGAAGAGCAATAACAATAGTAGCCATCCTGGAATTCCTAGTCTCATCAGCTAGGTGTGGTTGCACACACCTTTGATCCCAGCACTCAGGAGTCAGAGGCAGGCTGATCTCTGAATCTGAGACCAGCCTGGTCTACAGAGTGAGTTCCAGGATAGGCAGAGCTACACAGAAAAACTGTCTCAAAAAACCAAATAAATAAAAATGAAAAAAGAAAAGAAAAAATAAAAAGAATCTCTAACAGTCACTCCTGAGAGCTACAGAATAGTTCACCTGTATAGAGCCTTACAGGCTGCGAGTTGACTATTTTTTAATGTTACCTTGTGTGTGTGTGTGTGTGTGTGTGTGTGTGTGTGTGTGTATGTTCATGTGTGTGCTGATGTGTACATGTGTATGAATGCATGGGGAAGCCAGAGGACAACCCAGTGTCATTCCTCAGGAGCTGTTTACTTGGGTTTTTGAGGCTCTGGGTCCTGACACTCACTGATTAGGCTAGATAGACTGGCTGGCCAGAGACTCTGTCTGTCTCTACTCTCCAGTACCAATGATTCTGATTACACATGCACTCCATCAGGCCTGGCTTTTACGTGGGTGCTGGGA
>CABHPP010140481.1:14022-25849 GCA_902168425.1 Peromyscus attwateri | reverse complement strand
CAAACACCAGGAGTCAGTTGAAGGCAAACAACAAACGCATTTATTTAATAACAGGGAAGGCCTTATATACCCTCCTCCCAGCACCCAGTCCGTGTTGTAATCTGGTGGCATTGCGTGGTTGTCCCTCATTGGCTGGGCACGATCAGGAACTCTGACAGCGACCAGGAACTCCGACTGTACCTGTTGCTAGGTCCTCAGGCAGACTCCAGGTTGGCTCATAAGGAAGTATGTTATGTGCTTGCCTTGGAAATTGGTCTGAGCTAATTTCCTCTACCCTGTGGGCTTGTCCTACTACATAGACCCACCTGTCTCTGTCTCTGCTGGGGTTAAAGTTGTATGCTTCCACACATAGCATTGGTCCCAATTTTTTTTTTTGGGGGGGTGCTTTTTAGATTTATTTTTCTGTATGTAAATGTTTTGTCTGTATGTGTGTATGTGCACCATGTGAGTACCTGTTGGCCAAAGGGGTCAGAAAAAGGCTGACCTTTTTTGGAATTGGAATGATGGATGGTTGTGAGCTGCCACATGAGTAGTGGGGACCTGGGTCCTCTTCAAGAGCAACAAGTGTTATTGATTGATAAGCCATCTCTCCATTCCCATCTATTTTTTAATTTTTAAAAGTTATTTTATTATTTTATGCATATGTGTTTTTCTGAATGTGTGTCTGTGTGCCATGTGTATACCTGGAGTCTGAGGTACCCAGAGCTGGCTGTTGGGTCCTCTGGAACAGGAGTTGCAGAAGGTTGTGAGCTACCACTGTGGGTACTGGTAACCAAACCTGGGTCCTCTGGAAGAGCAGCCAGTCCTTTTAACCATGGAGCCATCTCTCCAGCCCCATTGGTGCCCATTCAGTTTTTACACAACAATGTCATTTACTCTACAGGCACACCTTAAACATTTAGTATCTTATATTGAATGAGCTGCCCTAATTATGTGCAGATTTCATATCATCACACTGCTAAATGTCTGTCCTCTTGTGACTGGCCAGGCAGGGGTAAAGATGTTTTAAAGGGACACTTGTGTTTTTCAATCCAGCGATCAGACCATTGAAACAACAGACCCCAAGAAACTGGAAGTCCCATGGGAAACTCATGCTGGGAGAAGAAAACTCCAGCCAGAGTGAAAACTCTAACCCAGGAAGTAGATGACAGTTTTTTTCATACCACCTTGATGGAGCAACTGGAGCCCAGACAATAATGGGTGGGACCATACTGGAGACTGTTGATACTATGGAATTCTGACGTGACTTAAACCTCAACTTCACTTCAGGGCCCTGAAAATGGAGTTTTGGGGATCACTAGATCTCGTTGTGCCTCTTCCCTGTGTGGCCGCACGAAATATATACCTTTTTTTTTCTATGCTTTCCTGTTAATTGGCTTATCGAGGATGGGTTGTGGACCCTGGCTTGTCGGGACACAGGCTGTGACGCTCTGAACTCTGCTGTCATGATTCCATTGCTCATTTTTGTAGAATCATCTGCTCAGAACTTTAAAGGATGAAAATCCCATGTGAGATCTAGGCAAGAGGCAAGAACAATTTCAAACCAGGTTAAGACGTCACCAGGGCAGCCAAGGTGGGGACACCATTCCTTATAGTTACAGAAGAGAGGGGAGCAGAGATTGGGGTCATGGATCACTTCATGGGGCCTGGGGCAAGCCAGCAAGGATTTGGCTGAAGGATCAAATAGACCAATGGAGGCATTTATGGACTAAAGAAAAGCCCCTCAAAACAGCCCTTCAAACCTGGGCAGATAGTTTGCACAGAAAGGGCCAATAGCTTGTACAGCAGAATTCCTGGGGAGTTCTCAGATCAGAACTTGAGAAAGAGGACAGAGAGTTTGGTTCCACTTGCAACAAAGAATCCTTGTGAACACAGAAAAGGCCCAGCATTTTGGAAAGGGAAGGCTTTGAACTTCACATGGAGTCTGTCAGAGGGACAAACTGTTAGGGCAGGACAAAAGGTGATAGCAGGAGATGGAGCCAGTGAAGATGTCTTCCTTGACTGCCAACTGGACACAGCCTAGAGTCATCTGAGAAGGGGGTCTCAACTGAGGAAAAGCCTAGAACAGATTAGCCTATAGGCATGTCTATGGGGGAATGTCTTGACTTAATTGATGGAGTAGGGCTCAGCCCATTGTCAACGGTACCATCCCCGGGCAGGTGGGCCTGGGCTATGTACATGAAAGCTAGCTAAGCACTAGCCTGTGAGTGAGCCAAGGCGTGCTCCTGCAGGGTTTCTGCTTCTCCAAAGCTGGGATTTTGTTCTGACTTCCTAGAGTGACAGACTGTAACCTGAAATGGTAAACCAAATAAGCCCTTTCCTCCCGAAGTTGCGTTTACTCGAAGTGTTTTTATCACAGCAACGGAAGGAAATTACAACAGTGGGGTGGGGATGACCAAGAGAACTCACAGGCCTGGGCCGGTGAACAGAGTGGAAAGCTAGTCTGGAGTGCTTGAGTGATAAGACAAGACCATAACCCACTTGTTCAGCTCCTCAGAGCTGCCCTCAGCCTCTGTACCAGGTAGCACTGTGCCCAGGGGCTAACCAGGATTCTTGCTCTCTGAGTTTCTGTTGCCCTGAGGAAGACTTTTAGGGTATGAGGAGGAGGAGGAGGAGGAGGAAGTGGAATGAGGCTTATTTCCCCAGCTCACTTTCCACTGGAGCCAAGCCCTGGAGATGACTCTTCTTCCTGGTCAATTGGTTTCACACCCCCATAAGCACCATTTCTTTCACACCCCCATAAGCACCCTACGGGCTCTTTCCCCTTCCCTTAGAATGCCACAGCCTCTGGGATGGCTTCACAGCACTGCTGAATTCCCTTAACCCTTTCTGCACTTTAAGTTTTGCCTTGATGGCTCCAATCTAGTATCATCTACTTCCTGATGAGACTCAAGTAACAACCATGTGAGCCAGTGTCTTTAAAAAGGCACCAGTGAATTTCCAGGGATTATTGTTCCTCTTGGCTACATAGGCTCAGAATCACAACCTCTTGTCTGGAGACTTTTCTCCCAGTATAAGTCTTGATGGGAAGCAGAGCTTGCTCCCCATGTAGAATGTGGAAATGCTAGCTTCCTTTGCAGCTAGGGTTTGGATATATGACCTATGCTCTGACAATCAGAGTCACAAACTAGGCTTTGGATAAGGAGCCAGAGACACAGAGACACAGGGACATTGAGGAGGTAGTCCCTGACTTTAGGGACAACCCAGGCAGTAGGGTCAATGACTGTTCCTGGCATCCAGCTCTGAGGAACCCTTACAGAGGCCTGATGAGGATTCTAGCATCCTTCATCGTGGGACACAAGACTATCATCAGGTTGGCCCTGTGTTTCTGCTATAACAGTGTCCAGGTCCAAGTTCCTTTGCCTCCCAGCAGGGCCAAAACTCTCTAGTCTCTTGTCCTCTGATTCCTACTCTGCTTAGATTTGAGTCAGCTTATAACTTGCATTTATGAATCCCAGCTGGGGGAGGTTTCCTACCTCAAATGCAGACTGTAGTCAGGCCTTACCTCTGCCTCTCTTTTTGGTGCCTTCCTCAGTTTCCCCCTGCTTCTATGCACCTTTATTTTCCAGCTGTGCACTGGGAAAGGGGGTAGTAGTTTGACACAGGGTCTCATGTAGCTCCGGCTGAATGACCTTGAACCTCGGATCCTCCATGTCTGCTCCAGCTGTACTTCTTAATTCACAGGGAGGCTATACCGTCTAAGTTAGGAGGCTTCCACTTTAATGGATCAAAATCCCACACCAAGAGCTTTCTCACTGTGAGGCTGGAGTCAAGTTACTGCACTTCTGTGAACTCTCTTGTCTCCTTATCTGTCCAATGGGAGAGATCTTGTCTTGAGGACTGGATGAGGGAACTTGTGTGTGAAGCCTCACTAAGCTGCCTGGCTCCGAGTCACCATCAATAACAGCTGCTATTATCTTTAAACACACCATTATCATCACCATCATCATGATTCAGAGGCCTTCTGGAGCCTACTTAGAACAGGAATCATCAGCTCAAATACCTGCAGGAGTCAGGCAGGCAGCAGGGACAAGTGCTGGGGAGTCATTTATGCAAACACAGTGGCACAAGGAGGGAGCTAGAGAGAATGTGAGAGCGAGCCATGTCTGTCTCCAGGGATGTGCCACTGCTCAGCAATAGCCATTTACTGCCAAGAGGACTTTGAGCCCAGAGATTCCAGGCTTCACACTATTTCAAGCAAAACCAGAAATTCCAATCTTTACAGAAAGCTTGGTGCTTTATGAAAAGCTCCACAAACGCTGCGCTGAGGTCACAGCAGACTGAGGAGGCCAGTTGGTGTCTCTTCATGTGGGTTTCTAGGTCCACTTTAAACTGCCAGGTGACAACCTGGTTGGGTTGGGCTGATTCCATCGGCACAGTCAGCGATGGCTTGTCCAGCGGAGAATGTGGTAGACATTCCCTGACACGGGTGTGTGGTCTCAGGCACACTTCAGAGAAGAGAAGTAAGAATTGCAGGTGTCCCCCAATGGTTGCTTCTCTCTGTTGTCAGATGCACTGAGAGCAAATGCTTCAGGACGTCAGTGGGCCCCCAGTGACTGCCAGCTGAAGACAGGCTCAGATTCATCTTATTTATGTCATCGTATGTCCGGAAGTATGAAGAACAGAGTCAGGACACAGATTAAATATATATACAGGATTTCAGGCTTTTTCCATCTTTTCTTAGCACGGAAAGCTTTGCCTCATTGGTTGAAAAGATAGCTACAACTGTGACCATCCTGATTATGTTCCAGGCAGGGGGAGAAGAATGTGGTAAGGGGTGGTCCTTATATCCAAACTTCCCAGAAACCCCAGCATATTTCTTTATCTATCTCACAGGCCAGAGCGGCTTTCCACATAAATTCTTAGTCACAAAGGAAATGAGATGGGATTTTTTAAATGGCTTCATGGGAGACCCAAAAAACATCAGGTTTCTGTTCACTGGAAACAGAGAACAGAGTGAGAGTGGGTGACCTTTAGCCTCTGCGCCTCCTCTGAATACACACTATGTGTCAGACCCTAGCCAAGTACTAAAGACCTCAGCCTGCACTGGATCTTAGCCACACGGACAAGAAGTGGTTGGATCTCAGTCTGAAATTCACACCCTGTGCAGCAGAAAGATACTGGAGTGCTTTTGAAACTCAACCATGATGTCCAATGCTGGGACATCAGCTTTGGGTCCCTTCCTGTTCCCATTCTCCCCTCTCTAACCCCTGCTGTCTCTGTGGCCCCACCCAGGCCCAAGGATGGTGGGGAGACTGTGATTAACACCACCAGTGGTTCCAGGAGGCACCCGAGAGAGACATTCTGAGAGAAATATGTCAGTGGCACAGCTGGTTTATAATGTGTATTAATCCCTGACATGTAATTTGAGTAATATATGTAAAGAGAAAGTTCAGGCGCTGATTTAGGGGCCTTATTATTAGCCTGTCAGCAGAATTCATGTTCTATTTGCACAGGACTCTGGGTCCAGTGTCTCATCCAGGGGAACAGGAGGAGGAGGCGGCTTTCTGATGGACGCCAGCTGATAGCGGGGTAGAGGTGGACGTTGATGGAGACAGAGTGTCTGTCAATCAAGTGCTTAGAGCCCCCAGCAGGACCGCCAGGTGCCTACCTGGCCCAGGGAGCTATGGAACAAAACCAGGTTCCTTCTTACTGGGCCTGGGAGCAGATCCATGTTCATTCTTCAAGGGGGCGGTAACTGGAAGTCTAGAAAGTCATGGACTTTGGAATCTAAAGCCAACTTGGCCACCACTTTATCATGTGGCTTTGGACAAGTTTTCCAGCTTTCTGATGCTGATTTCCATATCTGCAAGTGGGAATCATACGAGCATCCATCTAACGGAGGGACAAAGACAACAGGTTCTGAGCACTTACGAAGGGCCAAGGTGGAATTCTAAGTGTTTGACATGTATTCTCATTGAACCCCCATAGCAACCTGATAGCATGGATGTATGATCCCTCAACTTAGAGTTGAAGAAAGTATGGCACAGAGAGGTGAAGTAACTCGTTTGAGGTCACACAGCAAATGACTGATAGAACTTAAAGTTAACCTCTGAGATCCAATGGAACTTTCTGTCATAATGGAAATGTTTTATAATTCCAAGCTGTCTGGTACAAAATTCACTTGCCACAAGTGGCTACTGAACGTTTGGATATGGCTTGTTTGACAGAAGATCCTAAATTTTTATTTAACTGTAGTTAGTTTTGGTATAGTGGTTGGTGGACATGCAGTTCTAGAATCCCCTATGCTCTCTGTCAGGGCCTTAGCTCTGACAACTGTAGGCCTGGAACCCCAGGAAGCTCATGGTTTATATTAGCAAGGCTTTGGTAAAAAGGACCACAGAGCCAGGCATGGTGACTCACACCTGTAATCCCAGGAAGCAGAGGCAGGAGGATTGCCAGGAATTTGGTGCTAATCTGATTTATATGATGAGGTTATATAACAAAACTTCATCTAAAAAAACAAAACAAAACAAAACACCAAGAACTGCCGGGCGTTGGTGGCGCACGCCTTTAATCCCAGCACTTGGGAGGCAGAGGCAGGTGGATCTCTGTGAGTTCTGAGGCCAGCCTGGGCTACAGAGTGAGTTCCAGGAAAAGTGCAAAACTACACAGAGAAACCCTGTCTCGAAAAACCAACCAACCAACCAACCAACCAACCAACCAACCAACAAAAAACACCAAGAACAAGGCTGGGGCTGGGGGATGGCACAATTGGTAAAGCTCTTGTCTTGCCAGCACAAGAACATGAGTTGGATCCTCAAAGTCTATGTCAAAACAAAACAAAACAAAAAACACCCAGTACCGGAGAAGTGGAGACTGCTAGATGGCTGGGGCTCACTGATTGGCCAGCTAGCCTAGACTACTTAGTGAATTCCAGTGAGAGACCCTGTCTCAAAAAAGATAGAAGGCCCTTGAGAAACAACACAAGATTATCCTCTCCACAGGAATGCACATACGTTTGCACACATACATATGAACACACACACACATGTACACACATAGCAAGAACAACAAAATAGGATCATATAAGGGAGACAACTGATGTCAGTCAGGCTATCTTTCCCTGTGCTGATTAGAACACACTGCATGGTGCCATGCAGAATAAAATGCTGCTCCTTTAAGATGAGTGGGTGTTACTGTGTGAACATTGAGGTTCTTCAAAATTCATGTTGAACCTTAGTGCCCAGGCAACAGGGAAGCCTCAAAAGCGGGACCTTTAAGAGATGATTGGTGCTTTATACAGCAGCCCGAGCGGCGAGTTCTTCCCCTCCATTCTTTCTGCTGTGTAAGGGCTCTCGGCTCATCTTGGCAGCAACAAGGTGCTGTCCTGGGAGGAGGAAACAGCCCTTCCCAGACACCCAGTCTGTCAGCACCTTCATTCCAGACTTCCCAGCCTCCAGGACTGTGAGCCAATTAGTTCCTGTCCGTCATGAACATGCTGAGCTGGTGGGTGCTCAGGGTGTCGGGCTGGGGTTGGAGAGAAAGCCTAGTTTGGCAAAGGGCTTGCCATCACGCATGAGGATGGCACCAGCTCCCACCTAAAAAGCTGGGCATGGTGGCATGTTTGGAATTGCAGCCCCGAGAGAGTGAAGACAGGATTCCTGACGCACTGGCCAGCCAGTCTAGTGTAATGGTGAGTTCCAGGTCCCAGTGGGAGAGCATCTCAAAAACAAGATGGATCGCCCCTGAGGAAGGGCACCCAAGGTTAACTCTGACCTCCACATGCATGTGCATGTGACCTGTACACACACGAACACACGTGCACACATACACACACGTGTCCCAGGCCCTTCAGAGAGCTCCAGGATCCTAGATACTGTCTGCCAATTAGCTAATATGACAGACACAGGCTCTATCTAACCTTCCACTTTGGGACCTGGCAGTCTCGTGGAGAAGATGATGTTAAACAAATGGCCACTCAGCTAATTATAGCTGACTTGTGATTTTTTTTGACTTTACGATGGGTTTGTTGGGTCATAACCCCATCATAAATGGAGTAACATCTATATTTATAACAGTTAATTAAAGGGCCATCTGAGTGCACGCC
This sequence comes from Peromyscus attwateri, assembly GCA_902168425.1. Lineage (NCBI taxonomy): Eukaryota > Metazoa > Chordata > Mammalia > Rodentia > Cricetidae > Peromyscus > Peromyscus attwateri. The sequence continues at coordinate 17,799 of CABHPP010140481.1, read as the reverse complement.
AATACTGCAAAGTGATCAAACGGCAGTTAGAGAAAGTGGTTGAAGAAGCCTAGCCCCGCAGTTGTGCCCGGGGCTTCAGGGGATGGTTCGTCTCAGACATATTCAGGAAAGGGGAGGGGTTTGAGTTTAGTCTGAAAGAGTTAGAAGTTGCAGCCAGCTGCGGCGGCCCATGCCTGTGAGCCCACACACTCAGGAGGCCAAGCTTGGACAACATGGTGAACTACTATCTCAGAGAAGTGGGGTCTGGGACCAGTGAGACGAGTCACTGGGTGAAAGTGCTTCCTGTGAGAACCTGATGCCTGGAGTTAAATATCTGAACCCACGGTGGACAGAGAGAACTATTCACCCAAACTATCTTCTGATCTCCACATATGTGGATGCCTTCCCATCATGCACATATACACACTCGTTGTCGTCGTCGTGGTCATCATCATCATCATCAAGGTCAGATGCTGGGAATGTGGCTCAGTGGTAAAGTACTTACCCAAATACTTATGTGTTGTGAGGCATTGGGTTCCAACTCTAGCACCACACATACACACGCATGCATGCCCACATGCATGCATGCATTCGTGCATATGGGCACACACCCAGACACCCACAAATTAGAGAAAATAGATTAAAGTATGTAGGGGATGAGGGGCTGGAGAAATGGCTCATTGGTTAAGAGCACTGGCCACTCTTCCAGAGGACCCAGGTTTGATTTCCAGTACCTACTTTGTTTCTCACAACCATCTGTTACTTCATTTCCAGGGGATCTGATGCCCTCTTCTGGCCCCTGTGGGCACCAGGCATACATGTGGTACACAGACATACATGCAGGCAAAACAGCCAGACACGTAAAATGATAAAATAATATTAAAAACATTTTGAAGTACACAGGACAAGCATTCCAGTAGCAGGAGCAGTGTGGGAGAAGGCACCAAGAGTCCTCCAGGTCCTCACATCAAAATGCACTCAGTGACTGGGAGCATTGGTGAGGTAGCCTTGGGAAGATGATGTCCCCACCCCACCCTGCTCACCCTCCTACATTGTGAAATGATTCCAACTCATGCTGAGGTGCCGGCTGTCACCCTGAGGTGATGCAGGTTTCTGCACAGGGACAGCTGTGGGCTTTGGCTTCAAAGAGCAGCTCAGCTGTATTGAAGAGTATATAATTGGGCTATTTTCTAGCCAGGTGACTGTGACATCCCTTTAGGGTCTAATATCACTCTTGGGCCATCCAGCCCATTTTCCACACAAAGTACAGGGATCTTTTCAGGTTTTGAGTTTTTCATGCAGTTCAAAAAGCCAAACATTCTAGAGAGTTCATCTCTCCTGCCCTCTCCATTTTTTATTGTTGAGTTTTTTGTTTGTTTGTTTGGTTTTTGTTTTGTTTTGTTTTAGATAGGGTCTCATGTAACCTAGGCTAGCCTGGAACTCATAATGTAGCTGAGATGACTATCAACTTCTGATCTTCCTGGTCAAGATGCTGGGGGATCCAGCTCAGGGTCTTACACAAGCTAGGCGAGCACTCTACCAATGAGTTACATCCCAGTCTCCTGTTCCCTCTTCAAGGAATCTCTCTCTCTCTCTCTCTCTCCCCCACCCCACCCCCACACATATTGGTGTTTTGTTTTGTTTTGTTTTTTTTTTTCAAGACAGGGTTTCTCTGTGTAACAGCCCTGGCTGTCCTGGAACTCACTATGTAGACCAGGCTGCCCTTGAACTCACAGAGATCCGCCTGTCTCTGCCTCCTGACTGCTGGGATTAAAGGCATGCAACACAGAAAGGAATCACTTTAACTAAATTGTGTGTGTGTGTGTGTGTGTGTGTGTGTGTGTGTGTGTATGTGGGGGGAGGGGTGCTGGAAACTGTACCCAGGGGCTGACATATACTATGCAAGCGCCCTCACTAAGGTACATCCCAGCCTCCACAAGGACCTGCCGGTAGTCCTCTGACCTCCACAAACATACCACAGCACATTCTTGCCCATGAACACCTCAATAAAGAAACAAATAGATTAATAAAGAAATAAATAAATAAGCATATATACATGTAATGAATTTTTGAACTGTTGTTAACAAAATTGCATGCTTACTCTGTCCAGATTCTCATATGGATATAAGCACTCATTTCTCTAGGATAAATGTCCAAGTATGCAGCTGCTGGGTTGTATAGAATTGCATACTTAGTAATAATAAAATACACGTAACATGGCACACGCCTTTAACCCCAGCACTCAGGAGGCAGAGGCAGGCGGATCTCTGTAAGTTCAAGGCCAGCCAGGGCTACACAGAAAAACCCTGTCTCAAAAAAAAAAAAAAAAGGAGGGGTGGGGTTGGGGATCATCCTTCTTCCACTGAATTATTTTGCACCTTCGACAAGAAAGCCAGCGTGGCATACTTGTGCTAGTTTATTTCTGGATTCTTCATTCCGTGTCACAGATCTCTGTGAGCGCCTCTATCTTGTGATTACCATATCATCATAGGAGGCTTTATATCACGCAGGGTGAGTCCTCCCATTCCATCGTTCTTCTCTGAATTGATTTGGATCTTCTTCACTTGTCTATGTTCACACAAAGCCTTGCCAGGCAGGATTTTGATTGTATTTGCATTAAAACTATAGATTTGGGAGGACTAACATTTTTGCTATATTGAATCTTCCAGTTGAGAGTATAATATAACTGCTGGGGGATGTAGCTCAGTGGTAGAGTGACTGACCAGCATGTACAAGGTCCTGGGTCCAATCCCTGGCCGTGTAAAAACAACAACAACAAAAAAACCCCCAAAAACCCTTCAGTCATCAAGTTGAGGGTGCATACTGTATGGGCCAGTGAGATGCTCAGTGGGTGGGCACTTGCTTCAAGGCCTGACAACCTAAGTTCCATCTCCTGGATCCACACAGTGAAGGGAGAGAATCCTGCAGGCTCCTCTGCTCTCCATTCACACAGGTAGTACACATACACACACACACACACACACACACACACACACACACACACACACACACGATAGATAGATAGATAGATAGATAGATAGATAGATAGATAGATAGATAGATAGATAGACAAACATATGAAATGTAATAAAAAGATAAACTTTTAAAAAAAAGTATCATATGACATCTGGACAGCCTGTAATCCCAGAACTTGGGAGACTGAGGCTGGAGGATTGCCGTGAATTCAAGGCTAACATTGGCTGTATAGTAATTTAAGGTCAGCAAGTCTTAAGTAGCAAGACCCCTCCTCAACAAATAAGCAGAGAAAACCAAACAAAAGCACACAATGAGGCCGTCACAGTACCCGCCTGAGAGTCCAACTGTGACTACGGGTCTGTGCCCGGCTCTCAGCAGTTTTCGTTTTATTTTATTTTTCTAAGTGCTGGTCATTGCACCCCAGGCTTTATGCATGCCGGGGAAGTGTTCTATCACTGTTATACCTCTAGCCCCGTATTGTGGTTTTGAAAGTCACAGAAGTGTAAAACACCTCCACTGTGTGCCACGATGTTTAAAGAACTATCTAATTGGTATGTATGTGGGGAAAAAACTGGAAGGATCCAGAAAAAAGAGCAAGAGAAATTTTAACAGTTTAGTTAGTTTCAGACAGCATCTTAAGTGTAGAAATCTTTGTGTGTGTGTGTGTGTGTGTGTGTGTGTGTGTGTGTGTGTGTGTGTGTGTGATATTTTAAATTACCAGACATAGCCGGGCGGTGGTGGCGCACACCTTTAATCCCAGCACTCGGGAGGCAGAGGCAGGCGGATCTCTGTGAGTTTGAGGCCAGCCTGGTCTACAGAGCG